>JAAGNO010013679.1:30151-54786 GCA_033439905.1 Ceryle rudis | reverse complement strand
CAGAGCCCCAGCCAACCTCCCCTGGAATGGTTCCAGGGATGGGGCATCGACCACCTCTCTGGGCAACCTGGGCCAGGATCTTACCACCCTCAGTGCAAAAAATATCTTCCTTCTCTCTAGTCTGAATCTCCCCTCTTTTAGTTTAAAAAAGGTACACTTCATCTTGTCACAACAGGCCCTGCTAAAAAAATCTGTCCCCATCTTTCTGACAGACCACCTTTAAGCACTGAAAGACCACAATTAAGGTCTCCCTGGAGCCTTCTCTTCTCCAGGCTGAACACCTCCAGCTTTGTCAGCCTGGCCTCACAGCAGAGGGGTTCTAGCCAACAAAGACAGAACTGCCACAGCCAGGAGAAAGTTCCATCGACCCTCGCCATGCCGTGGCCTCATCTTGCCTCTCCACACACTGAGGACAACCAACCTGGAGCTAAAGCACCCTGGCTACACCAAATGTCCCTATGCACAGGGTAAAGGTAAAATTGGGGAGAAATGGGGATGAACCAGGACGGACCAGGGTCAGCACAGGTGCACTTTGCCCACCTCAGAGCTGGACGAGAGTGTAGAGACAACCGTGCCAGGAAAAGGTGCTCTTAGCCCCCCTGGCCACAGAGGGAAAAGGAGGTCTTTGGTAGCAGAAGAAAAGCTGATGATGGAAAAGGTGTGAGGAAGTGACAGATTTGTAAAACCCAGCCAGTGAATCAGTCTCATTACTGTGGTCGCTATAAAATGGATCATCAGAAAGAAAGTAAGTTTAAATCGACAGTGGCTTGGGGAAGCCTGAGCAGTCACATGAAACCACCATGACACCTTGCTTGTGAGCTGGTCAGGGTGCAGCTGGCAAGCACACCTTGGCTGGGAAACATGTCAGAGATCTGCTTCATGGCATGTCCAGCACACAGCAGAGCTGTACCGTGCACTGTGCAAGGGATGCCCAGCAGAACCAGCAACCTCCCAGCATAATGAATGTTTCAGTCCCCCACAGTGTGGCAAGATCCTGGGCAAGGCTGCCCAGAGAGGTGGTTGATGCTCCATCCCTGGAACCATTCCAGGTGGGGTTGGTGGGGGCTCTGAGCAACCTGCTCTGGTTGCAGCTGCCCCTGCTCCCTGCAGGGGGATTGGACTGGATGGCCTTGAAAGGTCCCTTCCCACCCAAACCAGTTCATGAATCTATGGTGCTACAATCTTTCAAACACAGCTTTTCTTCCTTGACACCTGGACAGCCACATCAGCACATGCGTCCCCATGTCCAACTTGCTTATTTCTCATTAAGTGTCGCCAGTTGGCTGCGGTGCCATTCGCAGGCAGCGCGGGCGGGAGTGGAGCTGAGCAAGCTGGCGCTGCTTTGCTCTGCGTTCCAGGGACGGGTTAATCGCAGCCGCCGAGGACAATGCGGGGCGATGCTGGGGAGGAGGGGAGAAGGTGGCATTGATAAATGACCGTCACCCATTGACCAACTGCATACTTGCATGGGGAGAGATATCGACTGGCAAGGACTATTCGGACCCCCCCTTACCCGATGTTGTTCAGACTTTCTGAGACAGGAGAACACAAGCCAGAGGTTATTGATCCCCTGTAACCGATAAGCTACCAGCTCACGGTGTTTTAATCGGCATCAGGGGCATTTGATGAAAGCTGTAGATGGGAGGAGAAGGATGGTGCACAGCTACCTGGCCAGCCCAGAAAGGAGCTCACCCCCCTGCACCCACTTTTGGGCCAGAGCTGGAGCTCCCCAGGAAGCCATAAACCACTCTCCTGCTCACCCCGACTGGGAGCAGCTGGGGCAACTGCAACCAGCAAGTAGAGAGGCATTAAATAAAAAAAAAATCCACTTTGCTGAGTTTTACAACATTTTCCTGGATCGAAGAGGCACTGGTAAGTGTTGTCATGGCGGGAGATATTTATTGCAGTCTCAGGAAATGTTTCATTATTCTTTGGTAAGTGGTGGCCGTGAATTTCAACCTGTCTGCTCGGCCATAAAGTGGACCATCGAGCAGATTATTTCCGGCAGCCGGACTCTGCCGAGGCATGAAGCATTATCTCCCAGGTCAGAGGACTATCGTGCCTGCGAAAGCCTGCCCCGGCTCTACTCTGCAGCAGGGCAGGACACCCAAACCCCACATACCCCATGACAAGAGGGCAAGTAGCCAGACAGGCTGGCAGGACTGCTCTCAGTGTATTTGCAATAGAGGGAAAACACCACTACTGCCTTCAGCACGCTCTTTAAATACAGTAAAAACAATAATTGAATTGATTTCTGTGCTCAGCCAAATGCAGCCATTTCAGAGAGAGCATTTGGGTACGTGCCAGTCTGTCCAGAAACATCCAAAATGTGCTCAGCATGTCTGGATGGAGGTGGAAAAGGCAAAAAGCCGAAGCCGCCAGCTGGATGGGACCATCAGTTCCTGCCAGTGGCACAGGGCAGGTCCTAGCGAGCCACCAGCAAAGGTCCTTTTGCTTGTCCAACCACACAGCCGCTCTGCAACAGAATGAGGAGAAACAACATTTCATCACACACAGCACCACTGGTTTCCTCCTGTGAAAATATCTAAGCACCATCCCAGTATCTGTAAGCATTCAGCACCTATCATTTCCCACAGCAGAGAGCACTACTTTTTAACTAGGTGCTGGGTAAAGGTTTTGCCTTTGCCTGCTGGAACTTCTCTAGATGTTCCCTGCTCCTGATACCAAGTGTTTCTTGAACTGAGCAATCATTGCTGATTAATTCTTCAGCTCTGTGACACACAGGATTTCATATCTGGCCCTGCCTTTATCAATCTTTGCCTTCTGTGGATAATTTTCTAAGCGTCTTCCCATCCATTTTTTGCGATGGGAAAACTAGAGCTCCTCACAAATTATTCAAGGGGGGCTATACCAGACATTCATTAAGCAGCACAGTAACATTTCCCCACTTCACTCTCTCTTACCTCCCTGTAATTCCTATCATTATATTTGTTTTCTGGACTACTATGGAGCGTGAAGTGTCATTTTGATAGATATTTCTAGCACAACTCTCAGATCTCCTTCCTGAGCAGTAATAGCCAGTTCAGAGCCCATCACTGTATGTGTGAAGTTAAAATGATTTCTCCCCTGTGCATTGTTTTTCATTTAGCAGCCTTGAATTTCATCTGCCGTTTTATTATCCCGCTCACTAAGTATCATAAGGTCCTTTTCCCATTCTTGGTGCTTGGCTGTATTTTAATCTTTTCGATATTAACTCAGCGTTGCCAGCAAATGTTATTTCATTTTTTAGCCCGGACCCGCTTGGACTCCCCAGATTCAAGGAGATGCAGCCAGATTGATGCACAACAAAATGCACGGTGATGATCTATCATCAGCAAATGCATAAAAGCATCTTCTCAAGGCAGCAGCCTCAACAGGAGAGCAGGGTGCAGGTGGGAAAGTCACATCTACCACCCTGCGTACTGGCTTTATAGATAGTAAGGCCGTTGAATTTTAGTATAGCTAACGTAAGCTGAAATGAGAAAAAGCCTCTTTAAAATAACTCGCCTTTCCCACAGTGCTTGTGAATTTTTCTGCGGAGTTGTAACTGCGGGACTTACCAGCTCCTCTATGAGAGCGGGAGCTCTCAGCCCCTGAAGAAAAGATTTCCCACCCCAAAGGGAGACAGTTTTCAGGGCAAATTGAATGCAGAGGCTCAGGATTTAAATGGTTTCTCAGCATGGAGGTACTGGGGCTTTAGAGCTGCTGGTTGAGTGTCTGGCTCTGTAAGCTGGGTCCATGCCAGCCAAAATCACTGTTTGGATTGGGTTTTTTTAGTTTATAAAATACATCCAGTGGCAATGAATTCTTTTAAAGTGTCAGCCCTCAACGGGAAAAGGCTGTTCCTGCCAGCACATCTGGAATAAGCACTCCAGATGTGCTACAGCCGGTACCTGGCACGAGGAGGGCTCATGGTCTGCATGTGACTCCTGGTTCTTTCTGTGGCTATGGGCAGAGAAAGGCCCTTTCTAGCTGGTGTCAGCAGCATGCCACCAGCATGCCCCAGCAGGAACGAAGCATGGCAGGGACTGGATGGCAATTGCACACCCAGGGCAAATGGAAAACCAGGTACCAAAAGCTCTGCCTTCAGTTCCCAGCCTGCTAAGCTCTCCAGCTCCCTCTTTTAGTCAGAGACAGCTGTTTTCTAAACTGTTCCAGCCAATGGGCCATGGACACCTCGCAAAACTGCCCATTAAAATGAGCCATGGACTCTCCGTTAGCCATCCCTCAAAGCCAGGTGGTAGAAGCGAGTTTATTAACTGCTAAAGAATGGGTTTTTCTCTATAATGAACCTTTCTCCGGTATTGAAGAAAAGCCATGTCTTACTTTCCTTTTCTAATAAATGGCTTCTTTAGAGTTTAATTAACTTCTCCCTGCTCTTCTTTTGTGGCAAAGTGTCACCCTGACCACAAGACAAACTCTGTTTGTTCTTTTATCTGGGAGAGCGCTGGTCTGGCAGATAAACCGCTCTTGCCTAATTTGTTGGGGCTTTTCTCTTCCCACTTTGCATATTCCAGGGAGAGAAGCAGTAATAACAGAAACCAATGTTCTTGGGCAGTCAGCAACCTCCCACCCTGGGACTAAATACAAGATGGACCATGCTCCTGCAACACTGCCAGGGGTTGAAAGTGGGACCCATTTCCTAGACCCACCAGGAGCTGGGTTGGGCCCTCTGGGTGCTCCTTCATTTCCTTGGGCTTGAAAATATAGCTGAAGGGAACAATTTTTGCCCTTCCCAGAGTTGAGGATTTTGTATTTTCAGCAGTGCGTGCCTCTCCCTGCGTGTGTGTATATGTGTGTATATATATATATAGCTCCAAATCAATAAGAGTGAGATTAGGTCACTGCATTACTGAGAAATATGCTCCTGATAGCATAGAAAACTAAACAGCTCCTGCTCCTTGCTGTTGTGCTCCAGAGCTGGCTGCATGCGCCGAGACAGCAGCACAGCCTGGAGAAAGCATAGGTTTTTCTCTTATAAAAAGAGTATGCAGAGGCTGAATTTGGGCCAAGTCAAGAGGGACCAGCACAAGCTTCTGCCCTGGCTTTTCAGCTAAGCTTACAGCCCCGGGAGCCATCACGCAGCAGAAGATAGGAGCAGTAGCTTCCACCTTGGGCGTCTTCCACCAGGATGGACATAGGAGCCCATGAGTAGCACCTGGAGAGATGGGTGGCTTTTCCATGCCATGTCTATGCCCCTTCTTAGGAAGTAATGGTGTATTTGGTGTAGCTTTAGGGTCACAGCAGTAGTTGTGCCTCTAAGACAAGCTCCTTTTACCCCAAGCAGCCCTTTAAGTAAAGATGTCCCAGGTCCAGCTTCATTATACAATACAAACACACCGGACTGCAGCTTCTGAATGGTGCTGGTTAATTACTTGTGCCAGGCTGACAGCAGGGAGGGTTTTTTTTGTGCACTGAAGCTTTCAGACACCAATGCAGTAATGGTCTCCAGCACACAGACAGTCTCAGGGGACTTTTCCTTCCTACCCAAACAGAATTAATTAATGGTGGCAATAAATAAACCAATCCAGGTGAATCAGAGCATCTGAGGCTGTTCCAGGGAGGCTGCTGCAGGCACACAGTGGGAAGCAGCTTGCGTGGGAAAGGGACTCGTGTTGGGGTGATGGACACCCCACAGCCAACTACCCTGGGAAGCAGCTCTGGCCACACACTAGGGTTGGGTAGCAACAGCACTGAGGTGCTACCACCTGTGAGCATCTCAGGACCTCCTTGCCCATGCTGCTGGAATACACACCTGTAATTTTGGGTGGATAAACTATGTTGACCATGCTGTTGGTTTAAGCTGAGATTTTAGCTGGCAGTGCCCATGGGTCAGAGGGAGACCACTGGAGTTACTGATGGCACAACAACCAGTCAGTGCCTGTTGCTACAGGTGGGAAAGGGGATTTTGGGCTGCCCTGCCTGGCTATCCAGCCGTGTGTACCCTCCAAAATTATTTATACCTGGGGAAAAGAGCTGGTTAGAAAAGCCTTCCTAAGATTTTGGATGAGATGGACCCAGCTTACAGAGCCAGATGGTCAACCAACAGCTCTGAAGTCCCAGCACCTCTGTGCTGAGAAACAATTTAAATTCTGAGTCCCTGCATTTGATTTACCCTGACATGGTAGAAGAAAAAATATAGGGAAAGGAGAACTTTTTACAGTATATGTCTGATGAAGGAATAAACATGTTAAAGGGAAGGGAGAGCTAACGCTCATTTTTTAATGCAGCGGGTGGAATTGGGCTGCAGTAGGAGCGTGGGCCAGCACAGAGCATCCCAGGGAAAGGCCAGCAGCCATGGCTGACTATTTATCCACCTTTTCTGTGCTCAGCACAAGCTCTGCTACCACATGTGGGCTGAACTTGATAGACGTGGCCCCACTTGGTCTGCCCCAGCCCTACCTTGCGTACCCAGGCAAAAGCAGGTCCCTTTAATCCAGCTATTTCATCCCACTCGTACATCCCGCCAAGGGCATAAATAAAAACACTCTGCGTGCTTGATACTGATCAAATTCATCCATTGCAGGCAAGCCCCTGAATGCTTATGGGATTGATAAGAAGGACCTTGCACACCCCTGTGCTCATCCCATCCCTCTCTGCCAGTGGTGCAGGGTCCTGTCCAGGCATGAGGTGCTGGCACAGCCTGTGGGTTAGCAGCATCTCTTCAGATCCCCACCCTGAGGTCTAATCACTGGCCTCTCCTATCTCGACCAGTTCTTGGGCACTCCTAATTGGCACATGATGAAGTGCCTGCCACTTGTTGGTCAATACCAATTACCATACTTATTAAACACACGTATTTGTTGGCGGCAGCTATCTAATTACCTCACAAGAGCATCAGGGAGAGGTCCTGCAAACAGTGCTGTGGCTGAGAAGAAGCTTCTTAGGTGGTTTGTGTGCAAACCCTGCAAGGCATCAAACCCTTCAACAGGAGGCAGGAGAAGGGGCTGCACAAAACCTGCATATTATGGTTCACTGGGCTTGGGACCTGCATCTTCGAGGGGCTGAGCACACGACAAGCTTCCCTGTGCTGTGCAGGGAGAGTTAACTGGAGGACACCATCTGCACAGACCCATTTCCACCCATCCTCAAGGGATGTCCCCAGAATGGGGCTCTCACCTTCCCTTGGTGCCCTGTGCACCTCCACAGCCTTGCTCCAGGTCTCAAGTTGAGCATCACCTCCTCTGGGACAAGTCACTCTGTTCCTTGTGGAGGATCCACTGGGAAATACAAGTGAGCTTGCTGGGCATGCTGATCTAGCAGCTCCCAGCTGCTACTGCCTGCCACTTCCAGGGTAACGTGACTCAGATATTTGGGGGTTTCCTTCTGCAGAGTTAATTAGCTGGGAGCCAGACAACAGGAGTGATGAGAGAGAGACACCTGAAACTACATGTACCAGGCTACACAAGGCCGCTGCTTTTTATTTCTTTCCTTCTTTTTTGCATATCGTACCATAGGCTGATCCTAGCCCTTGGGCACTGCTGTTATCAGACAGCAGGCAGAGTGGAGAGTTGATACAATGTTCATGCCTGGGAACCAAAACAGACCCTGCACACTGTTTTAATTTAATGTTCATGAAAGTCTCCAATTCTGACTTTTTTTTTTTCCCCCTCCTTGAAATTGGTATCGCAGCGCATGGCTGGGAAAAGTTTCTCTGCCTTTTACATCAGGGCTGGCAGGGAAGGACTCTTCCCTCTGCAAGGGAGAAGGGCACTCTTCTGGCTGATGGGGAGGATCCTGCTTTTGCAGTTCCACATGGGAAAATGAGCAAAACCGGATGGTGCTGAGCACTACAACAGTCCCAAAACAGAGTAAGGGGCTAGGGGAAGAGTGAGGAAAAACCACGGTCCTGTTGCAAGACAGCAACCATCTCTACTCACCATTTTGCCCTTTCTGTCCAGACTTGATAACTTCTTTTTCCTCTACTTTCCTTAAGCATTTCCATCCCCTGAAGAACTGAGGAGCAGCACCAGCCCCTCCAGCACGCTCCTTGCTCTGGTGGGCTGTGTCACTCCACTGGAGCTTGGGACTGGCCCAGGATGGAGGCAGCACGTCTAAGTCTTCTCTTAGCAGTGAGCCCACCACGTATCAAATGCAAGCAGCACGCTGAGTAACTAATCTTTCATGCGTGCCTATTAAGCAAAAATTAAAAGAAAATTACATGGGGAAGTCAGCAGCAAGTAGGAGGGGACGGCTTGTAATTATATGGCTATTAATTGGCATCAAGTTCCAGTTTAATGCTCTCTGGCCCATGCTGATATTTCCTAGGGAAATTTTCTCTCTATTAGTTTTGGATGAGAATTGGGATTCACTCCGAAAGATCCGAATCTTCCCAGAGAGGTGACTTTCAGCTTCAGTCCCCCAGCAGGTTTTTGGTTTCATGTACTAACGGAAAAAAGGGGGCTCTTTTTAGCATGGCTTCATCTGCCCAAGGTGGAGGGTGGGGACAGACAAGTTCTACAATTACATGATGATAAGCAAGCGATGATCCTTTTAAGAATCAGCCCACATAGAAGTCTTTGCTCCAAATACAAAATTCAGAAGTAGAAATCTCAAGGGATTTTTCCCAAATAGCCTCTACAGCTCCCACCAGCCTTGGAAATTCTCCAATGGAAAGTTCCTGCCCATGTGACTGTTCATCAAAACCTGACGATTAAACAGAACCAAAACATTTTGAGCGGTGAACATCCATCAAACCCCACAGAGGATTGAAAGGAGTGATGTGCACCTTCCTGCCAACTCAGCTGGCAAAGGACCAGGCAACCCAGATGCCTGGCCCACGATGCTCCTGCTATGTAGGATACAGCTCTGCCAGAGAAGAGGGGGAAGCCGCTGGCACTACACAGTAAAGTGGGAACCATGGCTCTTCCGTCCCAGGAGTCCCACAGGCAGCTGGAAGACACTGGAGCAACTGGCAAATCTATTGTGCCATTACAAACTGGGGATGGGGAGGAGAAAATGGAAGGGTTTAGATTTTTCTTTGCTAAAACACGGCATTTCTGTGGAATTCTTGAATCTGCTTCAGGAGAGGACCACTGCCTGCTGAGGATAGAGTCAGAACTGGGAGCTGAGAACAGCCCCACCATCAGCAGAGCTCTGCAGAGAAGGACCTGGGAGCCCTGGTGGACAACAGGTTAACTATGAGCCAACAATAGGTCCTCATGGCCAAGAATGCCAATGGTCTCCTGAGGTGCATGAAGAAGAGTGTGGCCAGCAGGTCAAGGGAGGTTCTCCACCCCCTCTGCTCTGCCCTAGGAGGCCACATCTGAAGCATTGTGTCCACTTCTGGGCCCCCCAATTCAAGAGAGACAAGGAACTACTGGAGAGAGTCTATCAGAGGCTACAAAAATGCTGAGGGGACTGGAGCATTTCTGTGCTGAGGAAAGGCTGAGACACCTGGGGCTGTTTAGCTAGAGAAGCCTGAGAGGGAATCTGATCAATGCTGATCAATAGCTAAAGGGTAGGGTAAAGAGGGTGGGGACAGACTCTTTTCAATGGTTCCACCTGAACAGGGGGGAAAAACAAAACAAAACATAAAAACTTTCCTGCCAGGGTGGCAGAGCCTGGCCCAGGCTGACCAGAGAGGTTGTGGAGTCTCCTCCTCTGGAGAGATTCCAAACCCATCTGGACAATGCGATGCTGGACACCCTGCTGGAGCAGGGGGGTTGGACCAGATGATCTCCAGAGGTCCCTTACAACCCCTACTATTTTGTGTGATCAGAGATACCAACAGCTTCCAACAGCTGTTACTCACCCAGGATGGGGGGGTTTGCCAGAGGACTCAGAAGGTGTGGGGGCCTCTGCTGCCAGAGATGGTGAGAGTGGCGGAAGATGTGATGGGAGGGTGACCAGAGGACTGCAGCAACAGTACGGCCTTGGATGGAAAAACTCCCCCCCTCAGCAGCCAGGGTTGACTCACAGGCCCCTTCACCCCATCAAGAAGTGACACAGTAGCACTGCCACCACTTTAATCAACTGGGCAGCTGCTGAGCTGGAAGAGAGTCCATGTAAAATCAATGTACTGTTAGAGAAACCACCGAGGGCTGCCAGTCAATATGCTGAAAAGACACTGCTGCCTGCGACAACCCAAACCAGCAACCCGCTGTTATTGACAGAAGAAGTGGCAGGCTTTAAAAAACAGCATCTTGTTCTTCCCTCCTCCCCCTCCTGAGTAAATTAACCCCAAATCTCTTTGTTTACCCTCACCCCTAATAAGCTCTCGTGGTTCACAGAAATGGTATTCCAGGTTCTTTCCTGAGCAGGCGGGAGCTTTTGTTCCCTTTCATCCTGGGAAAAGGAAGGGTTTAGATAATCTCAGAATGCCAGAAAGCAATTTATTTTGACCTAGACTGTTTCTACAATGTCATCTCTTGGCTTCAGCATGGGAAAAGCTTCGTTAGCTGGTGCTTATGCAACACAGCCACACTGAAATGGGGTTGCACGTCCCAGGCAGGAGCGGTGATGAACAACAAGGCCCTGCAGCACTGGGAGCAGCCCAAAGCAGCTTGACCTGGATAAGGGACTAGGCTACATCACATGTCTGCTTGGTACCCAAGCAACACCCTCCAAAGGTCTCAGCTGCAAAAGAGCTGGACACATCAGTCAGGAGCATGGGGTTCCTCAGGGTATTCATAGAAGCATAGAATTAATTTGGTAGGAAGAGAGCTTTAATGTCACCAAGTACAATGATTATCCCAGCACTGCCAGGTCACCACTAAACCATGTCCCCTCAGCACCACATCTTCACAGCTTTGAAAGCCCTCCAGGGATCATGGGGACTCCACCACTGCCCTGGGCAGCCTCAGCCAGGACTTGACAGCCCTTTTGGGGGAAGACATTTTACTTCATGTCCAGCATAAGCCTCCTCTGTCACAAAATGAAGCTGTTTCCTCTTGTCCTATCACTTGTTCCTTGGGAGAAGAGACCGACCCCACCTGACTCCAACCTCCTTCCAGGGAGTTGTCAAGAGCGAGAATGTCTCCCCTGAGCCTCCTTTTCTCCAGGCTCAACAACCCCAGGTCCCTCAGCCGCTCCTCACAAGACTTGTGCTCTAGACCCTTCACCAGCTTCAGTGTCCTTCTCTGGAAACTCCAGCCCCTCAATGTCCTTCCCACAGTGAGGGGCCCAAAAGTGAACCCAGGATTTGAGGGGTGGCCTCCCCTGTGCTGAGTCCAGGAGGACAATCTCTGCCCCAGTCCTGCTGGCCACGCTAGTGCTGATCCAAGGCAGGATGCTGGTGGCCTTCTTGGCCACCTGGGCACACACAGGCTCATTTTCAGGCACCTGTTGACAAACACCCTCAAATCCTTTTCTGATGGGCAGTTTCCAGCCACTCTTCCCACAGCCTGGAGTGTTGCAGGAGGCTGTTGTGACCCAACAGCAGGACCCAGCACTTGGTCTTGCTGAACCTCATCCCACTGGCCTTGGCCCGTCCATCCAGCCTGGCCAGACCCCTCTGAGTGAGTAGGTCTCCCCTGAGCCTCCTTTTTTATTGCACACCCCAAGTCCTTGATGCAAACACGGAAAAGACTCAGGAGGGGACCATGTCCTGTCCCCCTTATCCCAAGACAACGCCAGCTCTACCTCAAGGAACTAGAAGGAACATTCAGTCCTTTCCCCCTCCCCAGGAAGAGGGTATTTACAGTGCTGCATTCTCACTCTTCCTTCGCATTTCTAAGCCCCTGGGTGAGCTCAGCTCTTTGCCTTCAAGACTTTTTTTGGCAGCCTCAAGCCTGGAAACATACTTTAGAAAGGAAAAGCAAAGGCAGAGAACATCACAGAGCCGTGCGGCTAATAGCAGGAAACAACACCAGATGCTGTGAAACTCTCCCAAGAACAGTAAGAGCTGGCAGCACAGTGTGCAGCAGACAAGAGCCTGCATCCCTTTCAGCTCATTCACCTGCTAGAAACCACCTACCAAGGCATCACGGACTGTGGTGCAAACACACGAAGCTATCCAAGACCAGTATTGCTGCAAACTGGGCCAGGAGCACGGCCCCACCAAAAAGCAGCAGACAATGGTGCAAGCCCCAACCTCCAGCAGTAACTCCCCATTGCGCGGCACAGACTTTTAGCTCTGCTCAATCCAGGCTGCTCAGGGATCACAACAACTCATCTCTCTGTCAACAGGGAATATTTCTAAATCTCTTCCTCCCTGTGGGCAGGCAGAAGTCTCCTCTGCTCTTCCCAGGCAGATTTCTTTCTTTCTTTATTTCTTATGATTCTTGTTATGTTCTTCTAGATGAGCAGCTTAAGTCCCAAACTCTCCTGCCTCCTTCCAGGGTAGGGTTAGGACAGTGGAGCAGCAACCCCCTAAATGACTTGGAATTGCTGTAGCAGGCAGGCAGAAAAGAGCTGGAGGTTTGTGCACCCAAACTCTCTATGCAGAGCATAAAGCAAGGCTTGTCTTCCCTTTTCCCCTGCCAAAGTTACATAAAACCAAACCCAGGCTCCTTCATTCTCTTGGCAGCCAGCAGCATGTCCTGCAGAGCAACCTTGTGTCCCAAGACTCTTCCACTGGGCTGGGAAAAGAGCAGAGAAGCGCAGACCGTTCCCTGTCTGGCTCCCACTAAGCCTTATTTCACTGCGTACTTCCCAGCAGGACATTGATGTGGACAGGCATCTGGAAAGGCTGCAAGAGTTTCATCAGCGCTTGTTTTGTTCTATACTTTCCACGCTCGGGGTATTATTAGCAGGCTGGTTTGGTTGTGCAACAGCACGGCGCACGGCATCAGGCTGCTTTGAAGAGGGAGGAGATGGACCACAGTGGGCCAGGCACTGCCACCAAAGACCCGCTGAAATCCCTGAGGTTCCTGCCATCGCTGAAGGCCCATGCTGGATGGATTACAGTAAGTCAGCAGAAAGCAAATAAACAGGCAGACAGGATAAACAGGCTTTACAGCCTGGTGTTCCCTGGGAAAAGTATAATTTATTTTTTTCCTCCTCTAATGCCCATCACTTTGTCAGCAAGTCTGCACGCACAATGGCATCTTTTGTCTCCCAGGCTTGCAGACCCAATGCACTGACAAACAAAGCACTTGCTGAGCCACAGGTCCCACCAAGATCTGCTGCCTTTGCTCCACATGAAAAGCCTAAGACTTACTCAGAGCTCAGCCACCCTGCCGTGCTGCCTGCCAGGCACTTTCATTCATTGCTGTGACCCAGCTGCTAAAGCCCAGCCACCATCAGACCCCCACAACCTGTTCAGATGATGTCCTGAGGTGACAAAGCTCCCACACCACAGTGTGCAGGCCCTTGCCCAAACTTTGCTCAGCACAAGGGAGATTTGGCCACCTACTCTTGACACGCAGAAAACGTGCTGGAGAGATGTCCTGAGACCCTTGCGATAAGAAGCACAAAGGTAAAGAAGGTCTTACTCAGGGGTGATGCTTCCTTCCCCTTAAATACCTGTCTGTGGAGTAATTAAAGCTCCTGTTTCTAAGGTGCTTGGTATTTTAATTGATTTTCTGCACTGACTGCCCACAGTCTAGGCTTTCAAATACAACATTTATCTTGTGAGCCCCAAATGAGCAGTGAGGGAAAGCAACCCACCCTGCACCTTCCCTGCAAGCCCATAGCAGTCAGCACCAGGGATGCTGTTGGTTGGGCCAGATGGATGCTGAACTGATGCCCCGATCTCCACTGCATAGCAGCTCAGGGTGAGAAGAGCTTCCCACCATGATCCTGTATCTGGTTTTGCTCCTGGGAACTTTCTCTGGGATTTCCAGTTTTCACAGGAGAAGATTATCAATTCTGCACAGTCAGATTCTCACCAAGAGAAAAGTGGGAGCATGGAAACAGGCACTCATGTTTTCAAATTACCGTCTGTCTTCCCCCTTCTGGTTTCAGATGCTGTCAGTACCCAAAGCAGCAAATGTGGCCATGCAAATATCATCGCAGCAAAAGGCACTTCTCTGGTGAAGTGAGCTGGAGAGCTGTTTCTGTGCAAGATGGTGTTTTGAAGTGGATCTTCTCTCAGTACGTAGCTCCTCGCACTGAAGTTTTATGAAAGAAGTAAAGGTCCTTCTTATTTGTACACTTCCAAGATCAGATTTGCTTTCCAGTGATGCACTTTCATACTTCCTCCATCTCTCCCTTCCCTCTTTATTCCTTGGGGGCCTGTCAGCCGTTAGGATGTGTGTCACCACCAGTCACTGTGGCCAGTTGTTTTTGAAACAACAACATTCCTGGTTCATTTAATTTAGCATTTGAAACTCTTGCTGCTCCCGGCAGGAGGCCTGATCAAAATGATGAACGACTACGTGCCGCCTCCTTCACCTGCTGTGCATGGAGAGCTGCAGCGGCACTAGCACGCCTCAATCCTGCAAACCCCTCTACGAACGCTGCAAGAAGCATGGGAGCCCAGGCAGGACCTCCACCCTCTCTGCATTGTCCACCTCCGTTTATACATCCCTGCAAAATGCCCTGTCTTCAGAACAAACCACATGAAAACCCTCAGCTGAACGTTGTGGTATTGGCAGGAGGTGAGGGAAGCTGGGAATACAGCTCGCACTGAAAATCAGGAGGACTGGAGAAGCTTTATAAGAAAATCTTAAGTCCATCCCAAACTGTTATTAGCAAAGTAAAAACCTGGAACCTACTGGGTAAGGTCTGGTGGGGTTTTTTGTCTTCCTGTAGCAGGACCCCAGAGCTGATGACAAATGCATCTACTAAGCCAAGCTTTAGAGTGAAAAAAAAAAAAAAAATCAAGCTCTTAAAACTCAGTAAAAATTACTGAC
This sequence comes from Ceryle rudis, assembly GCA_033439905.1. Taxonomy (NCBI): domain Eukaryota; kingdom Metazoa; phylum Chordata; class Aves; order Coraciiformes; family Cerylidae; genus Ceryle; species Ceryle rudis. The sequence goes on along the minus strand of JAAGNO010013679.1, from coordinate 40,048 downwards.
AGTGGAGTAAGATTCCTAGATCTGCAGAGTGACTGCAGGAGATCAGTTCTACAAATCCAGAGATAAATGCTTAGCCTAGCAAGTGAAAAAGAAAAAAAAAAAAAAAAGAAAACCCAAAGTATTGCCCTTCCCAAATGCTCTTCTGACCTTGAACTTGCTTCTAGCCTGTATGTAGGAGAAGCCTGCACACCTGGCCTCTAGCCAAGTCCTCCAGAAGGCATGGGAAAAATCCAGCTGCCAAGGTCCTAGGTGGAAAGTCAATTAAAGCTGGGAGTTTCCTTGCTTGAGATATGCTGGAAGAGACTCATTCCTCTATCCTATAGACAGACTGAGCCTCCAGCCTTCTCTAGGAATCTGAAAATAAACCATGCATATAACAGGTGAACATTTAGCATGAAAGGAAGATGCTTCACAGAGGACAAATATTAAACCATAAAATATATATCAAGAGACATTTCTTGGGAAAACTGACTTTTAACCTGGCTCTCAGCTGAGGAGGAAGCTCCCAGGAGCTGTTGCTATGTCTGATGGAGGAACAAAACCTTGGGGAGGCTTTACATGAAAAATCTGCCTGGACTTTCTAGAGATGTTAGGGAAAAGGGTCAGTGGAAGACCCTTCTCAGCTACCACCCTGCCGACATAGCGCCCTTTGGTGTCATCTAAAACCATCATCTTTACAGTGAAAATAACAGGGTAGAGTCAAGCAAGATCAACTTTGTGCAGGATCTGAAGTATCACAGGAATTTACACATCTTGGTGGTGATACTGTCACCATGAGCACATGCCATAGGAAAACCAGTACAGCTGCCTGATGCCATACCCAAGGTCCATCCAACCCATCTCCTCCCCAGGCTGTGCTCATCAGCTGAAATACTGGGGAAAAGAACAAAAATACATCAAGAAAATAGTATTATTTCCTTAAACCCACCCTGCCAGCAGTCTGCTGTTTCCATACTCTGAGGCTATGTTTCAATCCCTGTGCAATATCACATGATGGACCTCGTCTTTGAATTTGTCTCGTCACTGTTGGAGCCCACTAACAACTTGGATTTCCAGAAGATCCTGCACAAAGCTGTTTGAAAACTCAACCCTGCTATCTGCACAGCAGTACTTGCTTTAGTTTCTAAAATACACATGTGGCAAACCCAGGTGAGCAGCAGTTAACAGTGGTAAATCCACGTGGGAAGTCCCTTCTGGGCAAGAAGAAGGCCTTTACTAAACTGATTTCACTCAATCACATGAAGTGAGTCTATCAGTTCCTATCTGGATGGACATCTAATTGTTACATGCTGCTTCACAGCTTGGGTGGGCACCAGCAAGTTTAGAAGTATTGTTGGACTAGCAGTGTAATCACACTAGGAGAGTTTTGGGTCATCATTGCCCAGCAGCTCACTCTTTTTGTCCAATTTCCATCCCATTTATCCTTTCCTACCTCCCCATCTTTTTGAGAGGAGAAGCCCAACTCCTCCACTAACACAAAGCCCTTATGTCCCTTCAGCAAGTGCAAATTTGGGAAGAAAGCATCAAGAGAAATCAAAAGATTATTCTTCCAGTGAATGTGGGTCTCCAGCAAACAATTTGTAAAACAATTTTTTCTGTCAAAAACCGATGAGACCGTCTCAGGACCTCCTATGCCCTTATTTATCTGCATGCTCATACAAAGTCTCAACAACTAGAAGAACCTGAGACATTTATTTGGCATCTAGAGCACCATGCTCTTGCTTATCTCCTTCCTACATCTGTTCTTTACACTTCCAGGCAGGCTCGTAAGGAGAGACACATTTCCTCGCTGTAAAAACAAAACAAAAGTTGGAGGTTCTTAAGCCACTTATCTAGAGCAAACAACAACAACTCTGTTTTGGTTGATCCTGGACATTTTTCTGGGAGGTAGACCTGAGCCCATACAATCTGGGTGTGTTAGAGTATCATAACTTGGTCTGCCTCAGCTTTGGAGGCCTGGTGGGTCACCTCTGAAAGCCTGCAAAGAAATGTAACCCTTGCCATTAACCACATTGGAAACCCAGTGCTGCTAAACCAGAAGCATTCTTCCCAAAGGGACTGACCCCTTTCCTCTCCATTCCTTCTATAGCACAGCAAGCAGATACAACCAAAAGGATTCTTCCTAAATGTACAGAAGGGAAACATTCCCCCAGCACCAAGCCCACCTTTCTCCATACTCCGCCCTCACACCAACTAGTAAACATGGTACCCAAGTACCTACCCGAGACACTTTGCTTACTTTCTGAACTGGCTTGGGAAAGACATTGCTGTACCAGTTACACCCCCAGGAACGTTCTCTTTACAGCCACAAAGGACAGAGAGGTCAGATTTTTTTCTTACTGAGAATGATGCGACACTATAGAATGAGCCCTGCAGCTCAAATAAATACATCAAGCAAAGTGGCTCCAACCCCTGGTCTGGGTGTTTGTCACCTCAGGTGTAGGGCTTTTAACTGAACCCAACCGGAGGTGATTAAAAGGTCACTAGAGGCAACTGGAGTCTTTCTTTACTGATTATAAAAGGCTGGTATAAAAATGCATTAGTAATAAATTCCTGTCAGGTGCTCGTATATATGGGGATAGCAGCAACTCTGAGTTATGGTCCTATAATTCCTTCGAGGGGTCCCAGGGACAAGCCGAGTCATTACCCAATGCCTGAGAAGCTCTTCATCAGCTCAGTGCAAGCCTGATCTCCCAGCAAGCTGAGCTTACAAGGGACAGAATCCAGCAACCAGACTTGGGGGATCTCCCCCCTACCCTCCAGTCTCCATTACTATGCTGATATGTTCCCTTCAACTTACCTTTCAATAAAATAAGCTGACTTGGAAGACACTGTCATTTATTTCTCCTCTCAGGCAAACACTGATGTGACAAAGCATCCTGGATCACACAAGGGTGGTCTAGAGAACAAGTCTTATGAGAAGCATCTGAGGGACTTAGGAGAGAGGTCTCTCCTAGGGGAGACCTTTTCGCTCTTGATAACCCCCTGAAAGGAGGTTGGAGCCAGGTGGGGTTGGTCTCTTCTCCCAAGGAACAAGTGATAGGACAAGAGGAAATGTCTTCAAGTTGTGCCAGGGGAGGTTTAGGTTGGATATTAGGAAAAATTTATTCCTCAAAAGAGCTGTCAAGACCTGTCCCGGGCTGCCCAGGGCAGCGCTGGAGTCCCCATTCCTGGAGGGGTTTCAGAGCTGTGGAGATGTGGTGCTGACGGACATGGTTTAGTGGTGACCTGGCAGTGCTGGGTTAATGGATGGACTTGATGATCTTAAAGGTCTCTTCCAACCTGAATGATTCCATGATATGGACCAACCCAGTGGAATAGCCACCGTCTGGTTCAGCAGAGATTCCTCTCACAGCCAGCTGCTGATTTCTGCATGGAACAAGGAAGAGAAGCCAGGTTTCTGGTGTCTTCCAGTGGGAAGGAATCCCAAGATGCCTGGGGACAGCTTGGCAGGGAGCTGGATTCAGAAAGGGGACAGAGGGCACTTTCACACCAGTGATGCTCACCAGGGCTTTGCAAATGTCATGCTGGCCTTTTCAGCCTACAAAGGGAAAGGAGCTTTCATACCTAGGAGGCTTCTTTCGAAAGCTGTCTAACGGCGCTTTCACAATTAAGACGCTGGTCTGAAAGGGAGCAACTCCTCCGTCTTCTCCCGCTGAGATTTCTTCCCCGCACAGCACTTCGCTCAGTGAGGAAGAGGGTTATTTTCCAATGTCAGCAAGCCTCAAAGAAATAAAATGAGCCAAAGAAGTCCCGTGCTTCTCCCCACACCCCTTCTTTTAATAAAGCTACTACATATCATGTTCTCAGTGTAGATTAACCTAAGCTTTGCTCCCAATTATTATTTCACTCTCCTAAGTACAGAAGCAGAAAGAAGCTTGACAAATGAACGCAGCTCTGTCATTAAAGCTGCACTTCCACTTCTGCAAGTTTGTCTGAAGCCGTGTTTCTCCTTCACACACACTGCTGGCTGTGTATCCCCAGGTCTTTTTACAGCACTTGCGACTCTAGGCCAGGGATTGTTCAACCTTTTGATTTGTAGAGCAGTGTGGATTTTCCAGTGGGGCTGTTAACCCCATGGGGTGAATTCAGACCTGTTGGCAATAGGCTTGCTTTGCTCAGTCCCCCTCCCCAGACCCCCAGAAACAGCTCCCATGGGCACATGAAGCCACAAGTGGGAAAAATTTATGCTAGAAAAACTGGGGTTGTTTAGCCTGGAGAAAAGCAGGCTCAGGGGAGACCTTCCCACTCTTGATGACTGAAAGAAGGTTGGAGCCAAGTAGGGTCGGTCTCTTCTCCCAAGGAACAAATGATAGGATGAGAGGAAATGGCCTCAAATTGCACCAGGGGAGGTTTAGAATGGACATGAGGAACAAATTCTTCCCCCAGATTATTGGTAAGATCTGGCCCAGGCTGCCCAGGGCAGTGGTGGAGACCCCATCCCTGGAGGGGTTTCAAAGCCGTGTAGATGTGGTGCTGAGGGACATCGTTTAGTGGTGACCTGGCAGTGCTGGGTTAACGGTTGGACTCAATGATCTTAATGGTCTCTTCCAACCAAACTGATTCTATGATTCTATGAAATGAAAATACAAGATTAGAGAAGGAAAGGATTGCACTCTGATGCCTCCAAAGCCCAGCCTGGCCATGGAGAAGTCTCTTTAACCTTTTCAGACCCAGAGCCATCCCTCTGCAGAGACGCAGTGGAGGAAAAATCAAGCTCATCACTTCCTCCTTGCCCTTCTGCCAGCGTAAATCAAGGTGGGTGCTTCTTGAGCGGCAGCGCCTGTGCTGAGGTGGTGATTAGACCCAAGCTGGAGTGGCAGGAGGGTGGTGTGTTAAGGGCTGGAGAGATCCCACGCTCTCCCCTGCTGGCAATGGCAGGGTGGGAGGCTCAGCGGTGTGCCGGGCTAATCAGATATACCAGCTAGTCAGGCTCCTCTTGACTCTCTGAAGGCAGCCTATATTCCCCCTGGAGCTCAGCTTTGATTTTCCAGCCTGTGGTGCTGTAGAAACAAGGCTCAGCTGGTTTCACAGCACGGCCTGAGGTTTAGGTCAGATGTGGCTGTTCAGATCCATGAGGCTGACCCCCTGCTTGGCGTATTTGCTGCACTAGCTGGGATCTGCGCTTGAAATGCCCATGATCTGTTCCTCCCATTTGCAGGCACTGTATGGGGCAAGACAGGGGGTTGATTGCATCTGCTCAGAGCAGATGTAGGGCTCCAGTGCTGCTGAAACGCTCCTTGGAGAAACAAAGACTAGGGCAAAGAGAAGTACAACATTGTGGCAAATTATTCCCGTCATCCCCAAAGGCTGATACACGAGTGCATTTGCAGACGTACAGCGTCTTCAGCAGGTGAGGGTTAACCCTGAGCCAGGCATCTCCTCCATTCAGGAGAGAAGAGAGGGAGTTGCAGGGGTGTTGGGTGTTTCCCTTACCTAGAACAGAGGCTTTAACACCAAAAATCATGGCAGCAGCTGGATGCTTTCAGCTGGGAAAAAAAAAAAAAAAAGACAAGTTAAACCTTTCCTAACTTCTTCCTATACAAAAAAAAATGCCCATGTTCTCCCTTCTCCCTCCACACTCTTTTTTGAGCTCTGTGTGACATAGGGTGTCCTTTATGGAGGCACTGAGGAGAGCAAGGATGACCATGTACACTTAAGAAAAACAGATAGCGACTCTTGGACACCTTATTGCTCTGTACACCAGAAATATTTTTCTTCTAAGGGGTGTTTTGCAAATTGCATGGTTCATGTCTGTTTAAGCATGGGGAAAAAGCAGATGATAGCTCAGTAGCATCCACAGGAGCCATGAAGAAGCAATACCTGTCCTCAGCAGAGAGCACTTCATTGGTATCAAAGAATCATTTCAATTGGAAGAGAACTTTAAGATCATCAGGTCCAACCATTAACCCAGCACTGCCAGGTCAGCACTAAACCATGTCCCTCAGCACCACATCTCCATGGCTTTTCAATTGCTCCAGGGATGGGGATTCCACCACTGCCCGGGGTGTATTGACCATGACCAGCACTGTGAAGCTATCATAGAATATGGCACTAGGACAGCAGTCCAGGCATGCTCTGTTCCCTCTTTGGAGGTATTTTTCATGGCCAGCAGGAGTAGGGCAGGGATTGTTTCCCTGGCCTTGGCACTGGGGAGGACACACCTTGAATCCTGGATTCAGTTTTGGGCCTCTCACTCCAAGAAGGACATTGAGGGGCTGAGGTGTGGCCAGAGAAGGGCAACAAAGCTGGGGAAGGGTCTAGAGCACAAGTCTTGTGAGGAGCAGCTGAGGGACCTGAGGTCATTTAGCTTGGAGAAAAGGAGGCTCAGGGGAGACCTTCTCACTCTCAACTGCTCCCTGAAAGGAGGTTAGAGCCAGGTGGGGTCGGTCTCTTCTCCCAAGGAACAAGAGATAGGACAAGAGGAAACAGACTCAAGTTGTGCCAAGGGAGGTTTATGCTGGACATGAGGAGAAATGTTTTCCCTGAAAGGGTTGTCAAGGCCTGGCCCAGGCTGCCCAGGGCAGTGATGGAGTCCCCATCCCTGGAGGGTTTTCAAAGCAGTGTAGATGTGGTGCTGAGGGCCATGGTTTAGTGGTGACCTGGCAGTGCTGGGTTAATGGTTGGACTTAATGATCTTGAAGGTCTCTTCCAACCACAACAAATCTATGTTTCTACATCCTGTCTAAAAGGCTACATTTGCAACTCATCTGCGGGTGGTAGATATGTTATTCGTCTCACAAGTGATTAGCTGCTCCACAGTGAGCCTAGATGGGTAAGTTTAAGATCAGAAGTTTAAAACTTTTTCCAACCCCAGCCCTGGTGGGGAGCAACTCTTAAATCTCTGGCAATTTGCCAAGAGGATTATTTCTTATAAGCTGAGCAAGTACATAAACAAGTGACATGAGCATTTGATGGTGCAGGGATACCTCTCACAGTGGAAGGATTTCTTCTTCTGAATGGCATGGGCAGCCAAGAGGATTGGCTATGTCTTGCCCTGCTGCTATTATAGGAGACATCACCACATTTGCAGAAGTAGCAGTCAGACCTCATCAGAAATGGTGGATGTCTAAAGATGAAAACATCCTGGTAATAAATAGGCAGAACTTGCAGCCCTGAGCAGCCTATCGGAATAAATCGGTGTTATTTGAGAGCTGCCTAAGAATATACTTTAGAGAAGTAAAAAGATGAGACTTTATCCAAATAGGACTCTATTCTTAATGCATCCTAAAGGATCCCCATATCCTTCAGCCAGGCCCAAATAAAACATGGCATTAGAGGCTTGGTCAGACTCCTATTAAAAACATTATTTTTTTCTCCACTGACTTTTGCAGAGCTTGGGTCAGGCAGAAAAAGGGAGCAAGGTGTCAGTATAGAACCTATTCTTCAGACCACAGGACCTCATTAGCAGAGCAGGTTGAGTAATAGGTCTCCTGGTTCACTGGTCCAACTGAAAAATGATGCCCGAAAACCAATGGTTTGGAGGTCAACCAATTCATTTCAAGTTGAATGAAAATGCTTCATTTTACCCAAAATGCATAGTTCAGTTTCTGGTTACAGCTGATTTATTTTTTTTAATACCCTGAACCATCTTTTTTAACTGCAGTAATGTAAACACAAGTTAATTTCTTCACTAGCACCCTACTTCCAAACTCAGACCCAAAGCCTGGAAAAACCCCACTCAACCCACTCTCAACCACTGCAGTTGGCGAATGTGCTTAGAAACCAAGATGCTCCGTGCTAAAGCTCCACAGCCCCACGGCTGTGAGCCCAAACCCGACTTCAGCGCCTGCAGAAGGAACAACAACGGAAGCAGGGCTGGGGTTTGCATGGGACGCAGTCACCATCACTGGTCTGCAGATGATGGAGCCAATGATGAGTCTGCACCCAGATATTGCTGCTTTCCAGAAAAGCATTTTAAGGCAACCTGGGACATGTGCAAGAGCTGGTTTATAGGTGACTCAGGCATTTATACAGGAAGGGGCAAGGTGATTCCCATTTCGGCTGCGCCAAGATCTTCCATCCCCTGTTAGCAGCGATGGTCACCCGCTGTGCTACACGTTTGGCAAATAGGAATAATTCAGCCCAAAACGCACTGGTCTCATGAACTGCAACACAAGTTCCAGACCACACATTACTCTGATCTGCCACTGCCAGAATGAGGTGAGGCACATCATGATGGGTGGCTGACAGCACGGGATGAATTCTGTCTGGCCAATCAGCACAGTCAAAGCTGGAGGCCAGCCAGAACAAGTGGCTAATACCTTCTCCTCCCACTCCAGCCAAACATCCCAGAAGATCATTAGAGACTGCACATGACCAGCAGCAATAATTAATCATGGAAAGCTGTTATTTCGCAAAGCCAATTCTCGTTATGCCTGCATTTGACAGCAGCGCCATTGACAGCAGTCAGTAACTACACTGGCAATTGAAGTTAGGTAGGACCCTCCAATTAGCAAGGTAACAGTCACTGATCATCATGCATCTGTATCAAGTCCTACCAGAGCTTTTTTTCCATAGCCAGTATTTTTCACATACCAGGAGAAATAAAACCATAGAATCATTTTGGTTGGAAGAGACCTTTCAGATCATCAAGTCCAGATACTAACCTAACACTACCAGGTCACCACTAAACCATGTCCCTCAGCACCACCATCTCCATGGCTTTGAAACCCCTCCAGGACAGGAACTCCACCACTGCCCTGGGCAGTCTGGAACAGTCAGATCATCAGTTTGAGACTACTTAAGTATCTGAGCTGGGCTCCAGTTTCTCAGAGCCCTTCAAAAGGGACAGGGATTTGGGGAACACTCTAGTGCCTCGTACCCTCTCCAGTCAGTAGTGCCACAGGCTTCAGGAGGCATCTCCACATGTCTCACCATGGCTCAGTTCAGTAACTGTCCATGGATTTCAATATGTAAATATAGTAAGAGGATTGCAGAGGAGAGATTTGTCTTGATTATGAGATTAGTTTTAGATCAAATTTGGCTAATGTGGGAAATGCTGCTGGCTAAGACATGACCACTTCAATTAGCTCAGGAGTGCTTTATGCATCTCTACTCCCTGGGCCAGCCGTAGCTGGCAAAGAGAAGCCAGAGAGATGCGGAAGCTCTGAAGGGAACAGCAGCACAAGCTGCCTTTGCTCTCAGAATAAGTGTTTTAGCATTGAGCCAGCAGACCTCAGCTGAGCATTTCTGTCCAGTGCCTGTGCATTTCCCATACATCATGTTCCCACACCTCCTCTCTGAACTCCAGTATCCTGGTCCTCCTTGCTGCCTGAGCTGTGAGCATCTCCAGGGAGCTGACTGCACATGGTGCTGACAGACATGGCACACGGGCACTAGGACAGAAGAGAAGAGATTGCATAGGTCAAAGCAAAATTCCACTGCCAGCGCTCTTTGCAGTTCATCAGCCTGGACCAGGACACTCAGCAAGCAATGTGTGCCTCACCATCACAAATACAGCGTTTTTGTCCAGGAAGCATAGAATGGTTTGGGTTGGAAGGGAGCTTAAAGATGATCTAGCTACAACCCCCCTGCAGGGAGCTGGGACAGTTTCAGCCAGAGCAGGTGGCTCAGAGTCCCCACCAACCTCCCCTGGAATGGTTCCAGGGATGGGGCATCGACCACCTCTCTGGACAACCAGGGCCAGGGTCTCACCACCCTCAGGGTAGAAAATGTCTTCCTTTTATCTGGTCTAAATCTACCCTCTTTTAGTTTGAAACTGCTACCCCTCATCCCGTGACCACACTCCCTAAGAAAGAGTCTCTCCCCATCTTTCTGACAGGCCCCTTTCAGTACTGAGAGGCAGCAATAAGGTCTCCCCAGAGCCTTCTCTTCTCCAGGCTGAACACCCCCAACTCTCCCAGCCTGGCCTCCCAGCAGAGGGGTTCCAGCCCT
>JAAGNO010013675.1:138548-149470 GCA_033439905.1 Ceryle rudis | reverse complement strand
CTGCTCTGGTGAGGCCACATCTGGAATATTGTGCCCAGTTCTGGGCCCCTCAGTTCAAGAAGGACAGGGAACTGCTCAAAAGAGTACAGTGCAGAGCCACAAAGATGATTAAGGGAGTGGAGCATCTGACTTATGAGGAAAGGCTGAGGGAGCTGGGTCTCTTGAGCTTGGAGGAGACTGAGGGGTGACCTCATTATTGTTTATAAATATGTAAAGGGCAAGTGTTGGGAGGATGGAGCCAGGCTCTTCTCAGCAATGTCCAATGATGGGACAAGGGGCAATGGGTGCAAACTGGAGCATAGGAGATTCCAAATAAATTTAAGGAAAAAACTTTTTCACGGCGAGGGTGACAGAGCAGTAGCACAGGCTGCCCAGGGGGGTTGTGGAGTCTCCTTCTCTGGAGACATTTAAAACCCACCTGGACGCGTTCCTGTGTGACCTAATCTAGGTGGTCCTGCTCTGGCAGGGGGGTTGGACGAGGTGATCTTTCAAGTTCCCTTCCAAACCTCAACATTCTGTGATTCTATATTCATAGAAAAGGAAAGATTATAGCTTTTTTTCTTAAGAACTATGATTATATTTTAGATTAAAAAAGGAAAAGGCACACAACCTTTTGGGTGCTTCCATAATTTCACTTAAACCCCAAAATAATTAAAGACAATGCAGTAAGTTACCTTGGAGTATGAATATAGGCTGTCTAAAAGAGTTTAACATTCTTTAAGTCTTCTTCATACTTTCATAGTCATTAACCATAACTCAGTAGTATGCTCCTGGAAGCTCCACATCTAATTAACTTTCATAGGAAAGAAAACTTTTATTTAAGTATTCATATTAAATGCGTTCTCTCATGAAAGAGAGAAAAACTACATTAAAACAAAATATGTACAAATAAATGCATCTGTGTAATCTGTGGTGGCTTATTGATGTATGAGGATGAAGACTACAAAAGTTATGAAAAAAATCTCACATTTGTCTTAAAAAGAGGTACCTCCGGAACATATGCATAGTTAATATTCACCATACGCACAGCACTCGACTAAAAGATTTTTAGAAACATCCTCATTCTATGTCATGGCAAGCAACAATACAAAACGTATTGGATATCGAACTGCTGGCATGAGTTTTTACTGCATATAAAGAAGCATTAAATTGCAGCATGTGAATTACCCAGCTGCCTTAACAAGAAAAAGTGCATATGATCATATTATTTTAATTCTGCAATATGGATTCTTCATGAAGCCATTCTGCACAATGTTTATTTACTTGTGCCATATGAAACACAAAACTTCCCCTGATAAAAGGAAAGCACTGTTCAGAGATAATTATGGTTCACAAAGTTTAAAAATATTCTTTAATCAGATTTTATTTAAACATACTAAAATTTAAAGTTGACATTTATAATCTGTTCGGCAGATTTGGTGTAGTGTCTAGTGCTGGGTGCTGTTCTTGCTCGGGATTGGCTTTGGGAACAGACCTGCTACCTTCTCACCATGAGAGAAGGGGTCAGCATGATACAGGGAATCAGGCCCGATCAATCCAGGCAATCGATCCAGATGGAATCTTAATGTTTGTTTTGCAGCATGTCCTGCCCATGTGAGAACAAATATAAACAGAAAGCATACTTCCAAGCAATTAATCGTATAGAAGGGGAGAGCCGCTTTCCTACTACTCCATAACTAAATTCCAGAAGCTTTACTCGTCTCTACAGCAGGTTAATCAGTACTACCCAAAGATGTAAGAAAACAAAGAGAAGCTATGTGCAAGTGAAGTTCAGCAGGAGCCTGATGCCGGGCCAGCCGACTTTTGGTGAAGAGCCTGAAGGGAGAGGGAAGGACTCGGTAGCAGCTCGGTGCTCTGTAATTTATCACCGCACCCCCGCAGGCTACGACGTATGGTGCTCTCAGTGAAGCACCTGAAGGCAGCTTGGTAAGGCTCTATGAAGATCAATGATACACCAAAGAATACCATTAAAAGACACATTCATCTTCCTTTAATCAATAATGGCCTTAAAATGATGTCTGTGACACACTATTCTTACAAGCATTGCTGCTGGGCTTCTGCAGCTCACTTGTCATCCCCTGGCTCAAGCCTTATTACTGGCAACTGCTTCACACACTCCCCTTAGTGGAGGAATTTGGCTTCCCCTGAAACTTAACAGACAGAAAGAGGAAATATAAAAGTGGCATCAAGTTCAGTGAAGACACTGAAGCGCATTCAGTCTCTTCAATAACCTCTGACACAAATGGTGCACGTGGCAAGTGATTTTTTGTGTCTTTTATCAGACCAAAACAGTCTACTCTTACATGTGTTCACAGACCTTAGCAAGCCATTGCCAAAGGGATTCAGAATTAATGAAAAGTACCCTCAGATCTGAATAAAAAACAATTAAAGAAGCAGCAGACTAAAAACGCAGAACTTAATTTATCTTTTTGCTCAGGCCAAGTGTTATGTGAATTTGTGTTCCCTCCAGACACAGAGATTTGTGCCCTCCTGGCATGAGCTTTGTCAGCCCCTGATGCAGAGATCTACTAAACCAGCGTCTTAAGGGGGCCAGAATCCTGCATGTTTCTTGAACAGCCTGGTTGGTGTCCAACCTCCTGTACATACAGGAACTGCTAGTGGCCTCTGTCCTTGCAGCTCAGCTGCCTTCAACGTCTTTCCTACTGAGCACCCTACAACCTCCCAGACTGCAATGTGGAAAGTCTCTCTGTGGTCAGGGGAGAACAGAATACAGCAATACTTGCTGTCAGGCCTTCCTCACTTTTTTGAAAAGTAGGTAGGCAATTCCTCCTTCTACACACAGACATCACTGAGACAGAGAGGATGCCAGCTGGTCCTCACCTCTCCCATGAGGAAATGATCTTTCTAGGCAATGCAACACTCAGTCCCTGAAAAAACAAATACTATGGTTTTGCTTTCTCTGAGACAAAACAGATGCTGCTGTTGGCAGGGACAAGGGGGCTACTATGTGAGTTAACACATCCTAGATAAATCCTTTTTATTTTTGTGGATCCTTCTGCATTGGCTTGACCAAGCTGCTAAGTCAAGATATCTTGAGCACTAATGTCAGTGACATTGCTCATCTGCCTTATAATGTGCTTGATCAGCATTTTTGAGCAGAGATGACCATTACAGTCTTGAGGTCAGTAACTCAGAAGCCATGAAGGAAAGGCTTCCCACAGTCAAAGTCCACTGGTAACTCTAAGAAACCTGCATCTGTGACACAAGATCGTCCCTGAGTTCACCACATCTGATTCACTGATTTTTAGTGCTGTGTTTAGCATGGATAGAAAGTCATTTTACTACCTAACTGGAGTTTAGTTATGCTTTGTTAAAAACATCACTCTAGCTAAATGAATGAGATAGATGATCTTGATAGATATACACAGATAGATTGAATATCTCAATAGATACTCATTTGGTAGGAGTCACAATCATGACACCACTTAACTATTTTTCCTGCACCTAAAACATAGTTCCACCCAAGCTACAAAGTTCAGACTGTGATGTTAAAACCAAAACATATGCATATATTTAAATTCAAAATTGTTCTTGAGCAAAGTAGCCTATGGACCGAGCTGAGAGGCCACACCCCAACAGCATCCAGAATTAATAGCTTTGCAACGGTGAGGGTGACAGAGCACTGGAATGGGCTGCCCAGGGGGGTTGTGGAGTCTCCTCCTCTGGAGACATTCAAAACCATCTGGATGTGTTCTTGTGTGACCTGATCTAGGTGATCCTGCTCTGGCAGGGAGGTTGGACTAGATGATGTTTCTAGGTCCCTTCCAACCCCTAATATTCTAAGATTCTATGATTCCATAACTGAGCCTTTGCCCAAGATGATTCTCCCATCTAATGCTGAATCTTGCAAGTGTGAAAAGGTTTATATATCTTATAGAACAATTACAGCTAGTGGTGAAGAAGTAATTCCCATGCCAAAAATATTTCAGAAATTAGAAGAAAATATAACTCAACTTTGATTACAATTATATTTCCTGTGGTTAGTTAAATGTTTTCTCATTTATCCTTTTGTTCTACCAGTATAATCAGTCACCTGGCTCTTTATAAACTATGAATCACGGTGGACAGGTAAAACTGTCGGGAGATAGTCTCAGGACCAGCTTCTGCAAATGTGATGCCCCAAGCAGGAAATAGGCATGGGGCACATAATATTATGAAAAATAATAATAGTAGATGAAGAGCAAAGCTTAGCTCCACTTTTTTGCTTAAAACTAATGTAGTTATTATACCGAGCAACAGGACTTTTAATTTCTAATTACTGTATTTATTTTCCTAAACAGATTTCAAAGTTGTTGCAAAAACCTGGATAATTGTTTCACATGAGCAATTAAATATTAAGACTAAATAAAGAATATTCATTAGTTAATTATATTAAACTATGTAATTATTTAGGAAAACAAAAAGTAAACAATAGTTTACATTTTCTAGCTGTTGGGGAGGAAACCATTTTTGGAGTTTCTCATTATAAGTGGAAGGATTTTTCATATCTTGTAAAACTCAGACTTGAGCTAGTTCAGAGACCTACTTGCAAACAGGATCCATATTTGCAACAAACACAAAAAAATCTAAAGGACATTTTTCACTGCATAAACCAAACTACTTTTGAGTATAAGACTCCTCAGTGAGATTTTGTTTTCCTTTAAAGGGAAAGGAAAGGTTGGCAGGAAAGCTGAAATAGGGTATAAGAAAAAAAAAACAATGAACTCCTCCAAATCCTTCTGCATTTGGTTCCATTCCTCTCCACCTTCTCTGCTTTGTGGGACAAATCAATAAAATATATTCACACCTTTAAAGGAACATAGAAATGGAGTAGTTCCAGCAAGTGTCCCATTTTACTACCAGTAGATAACCTAGGATGGGTCTTTGTGATTAGGTGCTTTGCACAGGCTCTCACTGAAGCTCACCATTAGGGCATTAGCTCATCACTAGTGCTGCTCTAACTCCAAGACCACTATCTGCATTCCCACTTAAACACTGTATTTCACCTGTGCTGAAAGCAAAGTGCAATATATAGTTTGGCTTTCATTGTGGATCTTTTTTTTGCTGAGAGTTGCACAGAGTGGGTAGGAAAGCATCTACCCCCTGTTGCTGCTGTGCTTAACATTTTGCAGCACAGTTTTAAGTCCTTTCTCCTATGCTGTTCTTCAACCATCCAAATAGCATTTTAACCTGAAGTGTTTCCCAGATCAAGACATTGATGTTTCATTATGCTTTATCACTTTGAGACTAGAAACAAATGAAACCTTCTTTTTAACCTTTAATTGTTAGCTGGCACAAGAGTAGCATCATAAAATCATGCCAACTGTTCCCCAGATAACTGCATGTATTTGTTCATCCACACGTGTTCATTTCAATATATTATCAGTATTAACCAGCTGTTCTCTTTACTAAGTACAGGGAATACAAGCTATACACTAAATGTTGATGTTGTCACATCTAATTGCCCAAAATAAACCTGACAATCTTCTAGGGAAAGGCACTGCAGGTATCACTACATATGCTCACTGAGGGATGTCTAGTGAAAACAGAGCTTGGAATGGCAAAAACATTGGAATTCCCACCTAGGTTTTAAATACCACAGACTTTATCAAAACTAGGGATTGTGAAATTTTGAGTTTAGAGATATTCCTCCATGTCAGCTGCATGTGCAGTTGTGACTCCATATGAGCACAGCTGAGCAACTCGCCCGGTATTTGCAATTATTTTTCATGAGGCAAAAAAATTTCAAGCAATGCAATATCTTACAGAATGGGAAAATTTTATCTGGGAGGCATATATGACAAAGCTACTCATCCCTTAGAAATCCAGACGTGTTTTACAACTAACAGTTTTGTAAAAAGAAAGCAAATTTCAGAGCCAGAAACCCAAAAGCACAAACAGTCCCAGACAATTTATAATTCTGTACCATAAATAGCTGGTCCATAATTCATTGACAGCAAGTTAATGAGAATATTTGTAACTAATACCCATAAGAAAGATAAGAGGTGGTATAATGCGGTTTATACTTTCCTACAATACTTTTCAAGGACAGCAGGGAAAGCTTCCTGACAGCAAAAAGCAACAAGAAATATTGCACTGACCTACCAATTTCCTACATTCCCATCAAAGTAATCCATGTGTAGAGACATTAAAGAACAATTTGTCCCAACTGACAGTTTCCAAATAAGTAGATGCTTTTTAATTGCCAGCATCATTAACCTTAATAGTATAATTGTGTAGCTCCAAATAATAATAATAATAATAATAATAATATAATTTCCCCTCACTTCCAAATCATTTCCAAACTAGAAAAGAAAAAAAAAAAAAAAAGATGTGCAGAATAAATTCTATGAAGGAAGAGAAAGGGGGAGTAGTTCTTAACAGATAACAACAGGAACTTTATCAGTTTTATCTGCCACAGCTCACAACCTTTAAGGTGTAAGTATCTGCACGTAAACTTTAGACAAGTAATAAATATTAATAATCGCCATCTGCCTATAGGTTTTAAGTGACCTTTTCAAACAATGTGTCAGCTCTCCCCACTCCGAGGACACAGTGTGGAACATTGTATAAAACCAGCTTTGTGTTGAATAATTCATTCCTGTGCACACCCAGGCTTTAGCAATGCTACCTGCTAGAGTAACCTCTACTGAAGACATGTTGACATACTCTCATTGGTAAGTTTAACCACGCATACAAAAAATGGAGTTATGTTCCTTCTCCCTAAACAGTCAAAAAGGCTTTTTCTACCTAGTCTAAAGTTGTTGAGACACACAAGATTGGGTACTCGTCACCACAAGTTGCCTCTGTACTCAAGAGAGGGAAAGACATCTCTAAAAGGCAGTTCAAATTCAGTGATGTGACAGATCCTTGGGGGGTAGTAGATGGCTTAGTCTGTACCTAGTTGGTGATGAAATGCACTTGGATTAGAAACATTTATTGTGTTTAATCAGAATAGCACATGTGAATGGAAAGGAAAATTAATTTTGTCCGAGAAATCTGACTCAGTAATTGCCATTGGTATAAATAAGCAAACTATTCTACTGCTTTTGCCATAGTAATCTTCATGGAAAGGGAAGAACCCAACAGATCATTTTGTTCTGCACTAGGGAGTGTAATATGCCAAATGTCTGATTCAGCTGACAAACATCTGGGTAAAGAGCACCAGCCTTCTAGGGGAGACAGTTGCTCAGCATTTTAATACACGCTTAAGTGCTGTATTAAAGATAAACCCCATGCTATGCAGTTCTCCATGTCAGGGAAAAACACAGAAATAAATGACATAACTTGAGTATTAATCTTTGGGAGAAAACCTCCCAAGAAAGCAAGGACTGAGGAAGAATAGCCTCCTGGATAATGTATCAGGCTGGTCCTCAGCTCTGTTCCAATTTTGGCCATTGTTATACTTTTTCAGTTGTCCTTTATCAGTCTCTTCATCAACTCTTGACTCCTTCCTCAAACACAAAAATGAGATAATTCTTAGTTCCTTTAGGTGGTGCTTTAAGACCCACTGATAGAAAGCTGATCACTAGAGTGAGGTTTTCTACACTAATTATAATCATCTTGAAAGACAAAAAGGGGATACAAAGAGGATTGCCCTTAAGCTTTGAACTGTAAAGTATGCTTCCCAAAAATAATTATTTGATCAAAGTGTCATTTCCTAAATTTAACATTTTGTGAATGTTAAAAATGCAACAAAGCAAGAAGCTTACAAAATTTCTGATTTTCATACCTTTAATTCTGCATTTAGGTACACTGATTTTTTTCAGTGAGGAACCACATGCAACAGCAGTGAAGACTTTCTTTTAAACCTATGTTCTCCAAGGGGTACTATACTATTTCCTGAAAATGTATTTCCAGGGAAGAGTCCAAGTTTGTTTTGCTTGAAGCCCTCATCAATTTCTATAATATCCTTATACTGCTGGCTTTGAGTTTGGTCTGACACGTGCTGGGGCTTTTGTGTCTACCCTGTTCTGACGCACTACAGCAGGCAACAGCTACTCTCCACAAACCTTTGTACCTTGAAGTAGAGTATAATACAATCAATAAAAACTAGACAAGTGATGGTATACCTTCAGTTGTGCCATTTTAATTCTTGGCCAAAGGTGCCAAGCTTCAAAGTTAGCTACAGACATACTTAATGCCCTTACTAGAAATGCCCTTACTAGAAAAGGTATGGGGTGGTCTGAGGACAGGTGTATGCACCATCTGAAGTATTTGGAAATTTAGCACTTTAGCTAAATACTGCATTTTCCTTCCCACTCTATGCTCTGAGTTGATGCTTGCATAGGAATATCATATTGTGGGACAGATCTATTAAAAGGCAAGAGGATTTGATTCTTTGCCATGGTATATAAACATATATACTTTAACTTTGAACCAAAACAAAAATCAAAATTTGAGTAACAGATGTTTCTGTAAAGGCTCAGCTCCAACAATCTCCAGTGCACTAAGAATATTCCTGTTAAAATGGACATTTAAACACTGGCTCTCTAGAGCTGCCTTGTTGAGATCTATGTAGCAGGCGTCTGCATGGAACTCCCAGTGGAAAAGTGGAAAGCTTGAGACATCCCATAGGCAACCAGTAGCAATCATGTCATCAATCATCTCCAATTTTTATCCAATAAAATCTCATCAACTGTTATTTAATATGGCTTTGTCTGGAAAGAGCTCCTAGGAGAACTCCTGTTTCCAAACAGGGAAGGAAAAAAAAGATCTGTTGTTAATCTTCCATGCTAAGAAAACAAGACTGAACTAATAAAATACAATTAGCAAATCTGTTCTGCGTGGAGAAATCCAGCCAAGCCTGCTGCTTTAAAACTTGCCGCATTTTTGTTAATGCCAGTTTTTGTCTTTCTCTTGCATTTTTGTAAATTCCAAATTATTTTCTTTTTAGTTGCATGGTTTAGATATTCTGATAGGATAACTGGACATGAGCATTGGGGCATAGATGTTCCCCTGTGCAAAACTCTGGAAAGGTGGGGCGGATTATGTTTTTACTTTGCCACTAAACTCCTCTCGTCCTAATCTTCTCTACAGACAACCATAGGGCTACAAGAAGAAAATGATCAAAAAGAAATGTGCAGGTTGTATCTTCTAAGATGCTGGTATCATGGAGGTGGTATTTTCATCCATTAATACCTCAACCAAGTATTACAGCTTTTTGTCACCTGTAAAAGTTGTGTCTTATTTTCAGGCTGCAGACTAGCAGTTTCACATTGGGAGATAGCTGTATAAACCGCATTTGCTACATGCTGCATAGCAAAAGAGTTGACATTTCTTGGGAACAAGTCAGCACACTCACAGAGCTCTGTGTTGTTCTTTAGGCTGTGACAGCTGTTGCCAAATCTTTCTTCAGAATGCTCTCTAAGAGTGAAAGCATGCCAAGATCAAAGGGAAGCTTTCTAAAAAATGACTGTTGTAGAAGAGCTGGAAGAGAAGAAGTTTACTAATTAAAAATCAGGTAAGTCTCCAGGACCGGGTAACTAAATCTCACCTTAAACAAACTTGTCTCCTCCAAAATGAAGATGAACTAGAAAACTGACTTTTTGGGACCTCCAAACTAAAAAAGATTCTGAATTCTGTGAATGATCTCACAAAAGGGACTCTGCAGGGATAACCATGATCAAAAATATCTGCTGCATGTAAATGAAGGTGACATAAAATGTTAAAAACATATTTCTGACAGTTACAATGAGCAATTCTGCTATTGATGTGCTTTAAGATAGTAAGACTAAGACTTTAAAAGAGGACGTTACAAACAGGATGAAACACTGAGGAAAAAAGCCATTTATGCTTCCAGGAACTCTTGCTTAATTTGATAAAAGCTCAAGAAAAGTTTCTCTCTGGACCACAGCAACAGATGATTTGACTGGGGCAAGAGTAATCCTGAGAGTCACATCTCCTGCCTTTGGGTCTTCTGTTTGGTCATTAAAGCTAGGAAGAGTTATTCCACACAAACTCTTCAGACAGGCCTAAATAACTGTGCCTTTCTGTAAAGCTCTTACCAGGAAATGACTGCAATTTGTGAGACTGAGTCACATGCAGTAGTTTAATCAGTGTGTTACTGACTGATACTTGTCTTGACTTTTGCCACTATAACTACATTTTTCCAAATTCTTTTCTCCTTTGGCACATGCTGTTACAAGTTTATACATGCCTCCATATTTAAACTCTCATGAAGAAGGAAATTTTATTTTTCAATGCTTAGCGGATCGAAGCATTCTGCAAGCACAAGGTAGATGTGCTGTAGGCTTCCTTACTTAAGCCGACCAGATGACCACATTATCCAACCGGCTGAATTGCTCCTACCTGACACAGAAGGAGAAGTCCGACAGAAATGGAATATAGTAAATGATGATGAAAGAAGAGTTAAAAAGAAGAAAAAAAAAGCTTAGTGATTCAATTTGTGTCCAAGAGAAGCCATGACACCCATTTGCCTGCAATCCCATGCAGAATTGAAGTGCAAAGCTGTGATGTCTCATTCTCTGTTGGCATCCCTGTGTTGACTGGAACTTCATCAGGGAAAGTGTGTCACTCCTCATCCAAACTAGTGGGCCAGTAAATAGTGAACAGCTAAAGAAGGCCCTCATTTCTGAAAGCATCATCTCTATTCCTGTGGAAATACTGGAATATGATTGCCTGAAAGACACATTAACCAATTATGTTCAGCTTCCTGTATTGAGCTGAAAGCTTATTATACTCAGCTCACAGGTTCCTTCTCCCTCTTTCAACAAAATACACCTACTTTCCCTAAGGTGTTTGAAAAAACAAGCAGTTGCTTGCAACAAAAAACAACATCCCTTCAGATTAAGTCCCATCAAAATACCAGTCAAGTCTCAAACTGGAGGCCAGGTGGAGATGTGTCCTTTCCTGAGCCATCTTCACAGAGTAGATCTCAAAACAGGACTTGGCCCAAATGC
>JAAGNO010013675.1:96663-130392 GCA_033439905.1 Ceryle rudis | reverse complement strand
CCTCTCTCCTCTCTCCTCTCTCCTCTCTCCTCTCCAGACACTGCACAAGGCTCACAAAATTCTGGTGTCCTTCACTGATTGACTTCCTACTGCTGGCTACACTGCATTTAAAAAGTCCACCCTACTCATGATCCATTTCTAACTGCAATGATATTCCATATATTTAAAAGGGGGAAACTGTCATTCCACAAACTGTAGAAAATATTTTTGCATTCCTCACTGCTAAACATCAAGTCCACAAGTTTCTATGACCCCTAGAAAATATCTTTACATTTCAATTTCTTTTATGCCTGTTTTAGTGCAGTATGCTTCCCTCTGCTTTGGCTCAGGCATTTCAAGTTAACCACGGCTGCTTATTTTGCCAGAGTTAAAAAGAGTTACCTGATCCATCACAGGCAATCTTAAAGATAGATCAGCTAAGTTTGTGTAAGTAGTGCCTCCTTCCCAAATATTTAAATAGCAAGTAATTAATATGATATAACAAAAAACTGCCTGATTCTGACAGCTCCAAAATTTGCACTGCAAAGAGTGCAACTGATGGAAAGAAAATTCTAACAATTAGGTCAAAATGTTCTGCAGTTCCAGCATCAAATGACTGCATTACAGTTTATACATGACCTCCGTAAGTAAGAATAGAAATGTAAACTCTAATTTCCATTGTGACATGGGTGACTCATTGTCTCTCCAAAAAGCAAATCACAATGTATCTCCTACTAGGTTTCACAAAGTTTTTGAGGTGTTGCATTTTAGAAAGTCTTTACATATTCTATGAGGTACTTTTGACCACAGTGATATTTCCTGCATGTATAAAAGGCGGTATTGCTGGGAGGAAAACCAAAATGGAATATTTAAGTATATTCATCTAGAAAGCCTCCTTTTCCTTGGCTGAAAAATTAAAATACTTGTTGCCTTGTTGTCAAAACTGATTTCTTTCAAACTTCTTGAGTATAACTGAAGATTCAGTGCCAAGCCCACCTCTGTTAAACCACCAGAAACTCTGACTGGTGAATAAGGGACAGCTCACCCAAACAGTTACTTTCTCAGACACATACACAATTTGAACCATACCCAGAAATACATTTTTCTCTGATCTGACCACCTCATTCACAGCCACGGCTGGAATAGGAAATTCACTGAATATTCCCTAACGGGAGAATTTCACTCAAAAATTCCAGTGTAAAAATTCCAAATTATTTTGTAAAGCTGCCAGTTTTAATGAGGCTTCTGAAGGAAATGTGAGACTCCGCAGTCTACTGAATTCTTGTACACAGCTGGCCCATTGTCCTACATGACCACTCCAGCATATGCATGGTCCTTCGCTATGCATTATCTTAAATTACTTACAAAACATCTCCTAATACCTCATCTACATTAAAAAGATTCCCTGAATGATCATTTCTGCATCTGCGGGAACAGTTCTTACAGCTTATGGACAAGTGTCTTGTCTAGCTATGATCTGGTGAATTCTTCAAAAGGAACTGACCAGAGGAGTCTCATATGACCAGGGTCTCCATGTAGGATTCTAATCAACAGGGTGAGGCACAAAAGTAGAGCCTACCAATTGATGCAGACATGGCAGGATCTGCCTGGGTGAATTACAGTTCTGAAATTTCCACCTGGAGAGCTTCTGCAACAATTAGGCAAATACTTTGCTGGGAAGGTGGTTCAGAGGTGAGTCAATCACCTTGTCTCAAGCCAATCCATTGTCTGATCTACATACATGACTAACTGGGGAGCCCCCACACCATGCAGGAAATTAGTAACTTGGGTGTGCATACAGATACTGTCGTCATACCCAGTTACACCGCAATTATAACTATAGGACATACTTGAATTTCATCCTTGTAGCTCTCTTTTAATTTATACTTCATAGCTCTGGCCACAGTGGGAACCTCCCCAAAACACAGTACGTTTCATCTAATGGAATTTGAATATTAAGTGATATGTAGCTTTTACAGAGTATGTTTTGCCAATAGAAGTCGAAGCATTAACATTATTATTCCCATTTTACAAACAGACCTCATGGGTATCTGTAAAAGGGCAGAGACTTCCACAAAAAAATTCTTCTGCCCAGCATGGATACTGAAGGGAGAACATACATAGCAGAGTAGGGCAAAAGGCTTAATTTCTGTCCTCTCAAAGCTTTCATCAAAATAATGAAAAATAATGCTCACCCAAAAGCTTAGTATCATCACCTCAATCCAACAGCAAAGGGACAAAGCCAGGAGATGTCAAGGCATTGGGCTAGGAAACGTGTATGAGTCACACATACGTTTTTACTGATTCTGTGTCACATGCTTTTTACTCATTAAGCTTTTTTCCTATATATACTATCAGAAAATAGGTAAAGGGTATAAAAATATATCTTCTGTCTGCTTGAGTATAAGACAGACCAGAAGCCAGCTTCTCATATTTATAGTTTTGCCATCACTGAGATAAAGGAACCTGAAGACACTACACACAAAAAAAATCAGTTTTCCTTAAAGCAAAAAAATCTCCTCACCTTCAAAATGCACTCTTTAGGATGCTCCCCTCCTTTTTAAGCATGAAAGCACCAGAACAAAACCCATCATGATTTAAAGAAACCAGTGATAAATAAATTATCATTCAGCACTACAATTTTTAGTATGCATCGTTCTGTTATTAAAATCAGCCTTCGAGCACTAACATGAGAAATCACAGGAAATTAGACCCATGTTTCTGCTGCACTTCAACAGCTCTGAAAATACAGAGCACTCGCTGATTTACAGCACTGACACTGCTGATTCCACCAACTGATGACTACCCACAGGCTTTGCTGTTGGTTTGAAATAACGCTGAACTTTAGCCAGTGCAAGAGTTTGATTATGGAGGCAATCTTTTCTCATCCTATTCATTATGCTGATAAACCAGCAGCTAGCACTTCACATTAGGCAGAACTTCTCCTTTAATTACAGGCATTTTACTAAAGCTTGTCTTTCAGTGACACTTCAGGAAATGTGGAGTCTGCATGTGTAATGTAAAAACAACTAATTGATACTGTATTACTGCTACTTGCAATAGACTATGGTTCCTGGTATTTAAAGTGTGGAGAAATAATATAGTGATATCCACTTGCTACCTAAGGGAATAGTCTGTATAAAGAAAAACCTCTTCCTGGATGCTAATGCAAACATAGAATTAAGTTATTTCATTGTATCAGAAAAATCCTTACATTAAATATAAAAAAGTTTGATTTGAAGAATATTTAGAGAAATAGTTATCTATAGATGGTGACAGATTACTCAAGTTTAAGAGCTGAGTCAAATATTAAATTTAATCAATATGTGATTGTGATGGCAAAGTCAGATTCATGAACATTATTAAACACAAACCTGCTAGGAATAAAAAACAATTCTAACTAGAAACAAGTGGCACCTCTCATGAATGCTGATCCTCCCAGCTTTATCAGCGATCAGAAAGAAATACAGCTAGTAGCACAGAGTTGCAGTAAGTCCTCTCACGGGCCCTGCATTCCTGAAAGTCTTAATGAAGGTCACAGGCTAAAGGAGAGTACAAAGACTTCCAAAATTATGTGATTTTTGTTTTCTTTTCAAGCATCAGCCATTTTATGGAACCAGCCCTAGTCTTCATCTGGCCAAGGGGTCACCTTGCCTATTGAGGACATCTATAGATGCACCCACCAAAGAAGTTGCTAGAAATTGGCACTTCAGGGTCACAAGTCATCTGATCCTCTCAGATGCCTAAAGACATACTTCTAGGATTCAGTGAATTCTGCCTTAAAAATGTGCATTTCTCTGCATAGACTGTAAGAAGAGCCCAGGCAAGTAACTCTAATGCAGACATCTATAATTAGTCAGATAAATCCCTCCCTTAGTATCACTGCAAAGAGACAAGCCCAGCAAGTTGGATGCACACTTCTCATACAAAGAGGATCAGTATTTTCAGGTATAAGCACAGAATGTTGCTAATGAGTTCCTGCCTAACGAATTTGATTTCATTCTATGACTGGGTAACCTGTCTGGTAGACAAAGGGAAGGCTGTTGATGTGGTCTACTTAGACTTCAGCAAAGCCTTTGACAAACTCTCCCACAGCATCCTCCTGGACAAACTGGCAGCCCATGGCTTGGACAGGTGCACCCTTCACTGGGTTAAAAACTGGCCGGACGACCAGGCACAGAGAGTGGTTGAGAATGGTGCCACATCCAGTTGGTGTCGGTGACTGGTGTTGTCCCCCAGGGAACAGTACTGGGCTCAGTTCTATTCACCATCTTCATTTCTGACCTGGATGAGGGGATCAAGTGTACAGTTAGTAAATTTGCAGATGACACTAAATTGGGGGGGAGTGTTGATCTGCTGGAGGGTCAGGAGATGCTGCAGAGGGACCTGGACAAGCTGAGTCAATGCGCTGAGGCCAATAATATGAGGTTTAACAAGACCAAGTGCAGGGTCCTACACTTTGGTCACAGTAACCCCATGTATCGCTACAGACTGGGGCATGAGTGGATGGAGAACAACCTGTCAGAGAGGGACCTGGGAGTGCTGGTTGATAACCAGTTGAACATGAGTCAGCAGTGTGCCCAGGTGGTGTGGAAGGCCAATGGTATTCTGGCTTCTATCAGGAATAGTGTGGCCAGCAGGAGCAGGGATGTAATTCTGCCCCTGTACTCAGCACTGGTGAGGCCTCACCTCGAGTACTGTGTGCAGTTCTGGGCCCCGCACTTCAAGAAGGATATTGAGGGGCTGGAGCGGCTCCAGACGAGAGCGATGAGGCTGGGGAAGGGACTGGAGGGAAAGTCTTATGAGGAGAGGCTGAGGGAGATGGGGTTGTTCCGCTTGGAGGAGACTCAGGGGAGACCTTATCACTCTCTACAGCTACCTGAAAGGAAGTTGTAGTCAGGTGGGGGCCGGGCTCTTCTCCCAGGCAACTAGTGACAGGACGAGAGGGCATGGCCTGAAACTGCATCTGCATCAGGGGAAGTTTAGGTTGGATATCAGGAAGCATTTCCTCATGGAAAGGGTGATTAGACACTGGAATGGACTGCCCAGGGAGGTGGTGGAGTCGCCATCCCTGGAGCTGTTTAAGGAAAGACTGGATGTGGCACTTAGTGACATGGTCTAGCTGATATCGTGGTGTTGGGTCACAGGCTGGACTTGATGATCTTGGAGGTCTATTCCAGCCTCAGAAATTCTGTGATTCTATGCCTTTCCCAATCTCAATCTTTCCAGTGTAACACAGGTAATAAGTGACTTGCCACAGCAAAACAACTTCATGGTTGTCTCCCTGTAACATAGGTATCATCTTTCTCAGGTGGGAGGGTGCAAATGTCTTAAAGCAATCAGGAACTTGAGGTCCTTTACCCTTAGGTTTTACAGTACAATTTCCTTACTGTCCCACGTATCAAACCTAGTATAGCTCTGTTTGCACTATCGTAATTGTGAACTCGTTAATGGATTTAAATCAGCCACCATTCCCCACTCCAAGAGGGATCATAATCACCACATTCAACATTTCTAGCAGGAAAAAACAATCTCTTCCAGAAAACTACTGATCTGAGCATGCTTGTCATAAATTAAAAGTTCTATTTTCAAAAGTGATATGCCAGCCATAACTTAAATACACATACCAAATACCCTGACACCAATAGCAACAGTCAACACTAGACTATAAATACTTGAGGTCTGATTCAGTTTTCCCTTTCACAAATGTGACACAGGTATGCCCAGAATGGCTTGTTTGCAGAAAGGGTCTATTAAGTGGCCATTAAAAAAAAACAACAATAAACCAAAAGAAAAATGGATCTTGCAGATTTTTGCAAAATTTTCGGAGGGGAAAAAAAAAAAAAGGTGAAAGGTAGTATATAGACTTAAGAGTAGCACTTACCTTCCCCCAACCCCACCAAGCTTTTCCTATGCTTCAGTGGGCTCAGTGGTGACTGCTACATCACCAGCATGCAGCATGCTGGATCATCACTTGAACGGGAGCCAGCCATAGCAAGGATAGACTCATGGGCACTAAATAGAAAAAAGTCAATTTTGAGGTAATTACATGTTGAATGCCCTTCTTAACCTGCAGCTGTTGGGGGCACTCAACACATATGGTTAAGGTTGATGAAATTTTTAAAGGCACTGAAATTTATAAGGTTACCTTGGCAGGTCACCCAGCTTGAATGTTTTTTTTTTTTCTTGCTAGTGTACAGAAACAGCTTAGAGCCAGACTACACTGTTTACTGACTGCAAAAGAGGAAAGCAGTCATGCTGCATCAGGAACTGCTCAAGGACCAAAAACTGAACCAAATTCCTCAGTGCTCCAGGTCAAATGACGGAGGGAGAAGGAGAAGAAAGACAGGAAGATGTATTCATTGCAATCTTTAAAGCGCAGTATCACTGTCCTGGTTCTATCCACCCCTTACCCCCAGCCTCAAAAGAGGGAAGCATGTGGAAAGACACTGCTTCCCTTTCTGGCTGCTACATGCCTTTGGATGTGGGTAGCTTCTGCAGTGAGTAGAGGCACTCTTTATGGCCCTCAGACTATTTTTTATCTCAGTGAGAAATTTTGACAGCTTTTTTTTTTTTGATGGAAAATTCCTTGAGAACGATCACTTTTTTTTTTCTTTTTTTTTTCTTTTTTTTTAAAGAAACACACCAACAGGAAGGGATTAGCTTACAGAATCTTGATCGCTTACCATTCCTTTTAGATTTCTGTCACATCTCATGACACCAGGTCTGTGGCTTCAACTATAGCTGAAGCAAGTAGCCTTAGAAGGATGTTATTTACCTAAAATGGACTGAAGTCAGTTGGGGTTCATTGTGCCATTCCCCACCATGACAGAGCTGAACCTTTGGCTTTAGGAGAAGCCAAGCACTGAAGAGCTGCCAAGACCCAATAAGCCTTTGTGGTCTTGATAATGCCAGGAGAATTCCCTTCTTTTACTTATCATTCTGTCTTATGCTCTCCTCTGTAATGAAGTAGCCATGACTCCGCTTTAAAAAGTTCACTTGCAAAAGAGAAAATATGTTCTACAATTTCCGTGCTTTTTATTTTTTGAGTCAGTCTTAAAACTGTTGCCTGTTGTGTACCTAACAACAGGTTTTACAAACAGACCTGTACAATGTATTATGAGTCAATAAGACATTAGTTGAACTGTCAGTAATGCACAAAGTGAGAAGTCATCTGACTTGGAGGATCTGAAATGATCCTCCCCAACAAAAGGATGTGGCTCCTTTGTATTCATCACTCCATGTTCAGTGTTCATCTCCAGTGTTCAGCCCTGTACAACACAAGTTCAGTGTTATTACAGAGTATTTCCATGCAAGTCACTGTGGAATCGTGCTGGCATTTTCAGAGAACTAATCATGATAAACGTGTTGCAAGCTTCTTTACAGTTTCTTAATGAGTAAAAATGTAGAGCTAGGTGATTCACAGAAGATGTAAGCTTTGGTTATTCAATGTTTGTGTTAAAAGAAACCATAATAGTAGGACTACCTTACTGAGTCCTTGCCACTTACATTCCTTCATAACCTGACACAACAAGATGTAAACAGACCTGCTCTTTGGAAATCTTACTCTTTTTGTGTTGAAATTAGCTGCAAATCCTTGATCAAGTACAATGGTGTAAACAGTAAATAGCAGCAATCTGCACTCAGAAGTACATAAAAATCTTCACTAGAAGCCAGAATTATTGAAAGAGTTGAAGGCAAAAAGAGGCTATGCAAATGCATGGCACTAATACTGAGGAGTACTTACAGAACACTCAAGCACATTCATCTTTACATGCAGCTGGTCCCGTTGAATAGCTTCGTGGAATTGCAGACACTTTTAACAGCCATATACCTAATTTTATGAGTCATGCAACCAGTGAGTAAAGTACAGTTACACTGATACGTATGCATACTGTAATCTCAACAATCTGTGCATTTTGACATAACATAGAACTTGAAAGAATTAAATGAAGCCTTAACATGGCAAGTGAAAAATCACCTTTGTAATTGTCTCTTTTGGAAAACCAGACTCATTTGTAGTGCTGATCAATCTTGCAACAGAAGAACTAAAAATCAGATATAATAGACAAAGCCATCTCAGCCATTTGGAAGGAGGTAAAAAGATCTTCACACTTAGAAAAGGAGGCCAAGTTATGAATTTTGCACATGGAAAACTTTAAACTATGCTAAGTGTAGGTCATATGCACGGGGTAGCAAGCAGAATCACCAAGTATTAACCAGAAAGTGAATGGGAATCATCTTATGTTAATACTTTCTATGTAAACATTATTAGAAGTCACTCATCCCACAGCCGGACTACTGAGAGCAGACTAATGTAATTTTGAAAAGGAAGCCAGACTTCAGATGTCTATACTGACTGATGGAGGTCAGTCATTCTGGTTATTCTGCTATTAGATAGCTTTATTGCAGGTCTGTAGTCATAAGAAAGAAGGGGACAGTGAGCCACTGCCGAGACAAAAATGCCACGTAGTGGTTTCAAGAGGCTTTCCCAGATAAAATGCATTTAAAGTACTTTCTCCCACAACAGCTCGAAGAGATGTGTACTAGAATACTTTACATTACTACCCAAGAGTAATGACAGTGTTCACCAGCTATGTACCTTGACACCACATCCTGATACACTCTGTGAGGTATAAATTAGACTGCACAATACAAATAGTCCAGCTGGGGCTACAGGAAATAGAACGTAGCATACTGCCTACCGATGTGTTGTTATTACTGGATATGACTAAGAGTATCTAAAAATTGAACCAGCTATATTGTCAAGCTTAATTCAGGTGAATGAAAAGGACTTCCCGACTCAAATGCTACAAATAGTTATGAGGGACCTGCTCCAGTCTCTAAAGCCAGTACAGGTCTCCTGACTGAAAGCAGACAGGCTTGTTCCTCCAACCCCTCTGAATGGATTTGGGATTTATGTTGCTGTGACTTGCCGATTCAACAGATGGAACGCAAATGAGCCTTTCCCACTCTCTAACCTCCAAGACAGTACTTTCTTTATTTGGGTAATGCTTTACAGTATCTTTGACTGTGGAGGTGGAAGGGGAAAGGAGCTGAAGTGAAGAGCCTTCTCTGCTCTCTTGACTGACTGGGGCTGAGAGCAACACCAGGTCCATGCAGGGAAGAAAATTAATCTAAGTAGGATAGCAGTGAGTGGTCACTCCCTGGAAACATGAGCCATCTTGTGAAGTAAGAGAAGATCAGAGAATTCTTCCCAAGTCAGTCTAAAAACCTGAGGGAGATGAGTGTCTACCAAAGAAAGTCTCTGCTGAAAAAAAGAAGACATCAGTCATTATCAGTGGGTGGGGCAGCAGGCTTGGAAGAAGTCAGCCAACGACTCTGTCTGAGGGGATCACCTTGGGAAGATAAAAGACAGAGCTAAATGAAATGGGAAAGTCAGTTACTTTCAGACAAACTGAAGTCTAGAGAGGAATGGAGCAAGCCTCACGGTGCAAACTTGTGTGACTTCTGTAATGCCATCACTCAGTGTCAAAACAGTGTCCTCACTTGGCCCAAATGTTGCATCCAACATACAGTGTCTTCCTTACACACAGAAAAGTCAGACTGCAGTGACTACTGATTTCTGCCAAGGAAACAGTTAACACTAAAGCACACCTAGTTTTAGTTAAAGTTCTCCTGCTGTCTACAGGAGCTAATTGCAATCACAGACTTCGTCCTTTCCCAAAGCACTAGCAATAGGTAATGGAAACATTTGTCATAATTATCCTTTCCGAAGAAGCGCAAATCAAATAAAATCACCACAACACTAGCTGTCTTGAAAAGGTATCAAGATGATCTATTTATAAATGTTGCTATATAGCTAGAGAGTAAGATGAAGCACTGCCTGTGCCCACAATATAGTCCTATTCGCTAATCACACTGGGACACCATTAATACCTTCTCCTTTGAAGAACTGGGCAGAAGGAAAGCAGAGAAAAAGGAAGGCTGTAAAACCCTCCCTGCAGTGATCTTATGTAGGGGGACTATATTTGTGTCCTTTATGAGGCACTTCAGCAGACCCATATGTTGTTACTATTCCTTTAACCATCCTTTATTCGAACTTCACTGCTAGTGTGGGAAGTGTGTGACAGATCCACAGTATTTCCAGGAATGATACAAATGAATGACATTCTATTCAAACAGTTTAGACAACGGTGATAAAAATAAAAAAGCACACTAGAAAAGAAAGGAATGTGTGTGTCAAAAAGCTACCTGTAGCTTGAATGATGGAGGATTAATTTAGAGGGTGCTGTTAGAGCAGCAGAATTCAAATGAATGTCAGGAAAGTTGGAGGCTAACATGCTCATAATTCCTTTGATCACAACATTTCATAGTATTTAGCATATGATGGAGAGCTTTCACTTATTTATGGTAAGAAAAGTAGGGTACAATTTATTAATAGCTCATGTCATTCACCAAATGTTGAAAACTAACAGGAGGTAGAGTAACGGCTGTTTAGAAAGCTATCCTCAGGAACTTTTGAAGCAAGATCACATATAGCCTAAGCTGCTAAAATCCTTTTAAAAGACAATACAGGTTAACAATGCCACTTCAGGGCAATCTCCTAGAACCCTTCCAGTGATGTAGAAAGAACAAATCCAGCATCCCAGCTAGTGCTCTGCCATTTCAGTAGTTGTTGATAGTGTTCCAGGTTTCCAACCCCACAAACAGAAGTTGTCAAATTTGATTTCCATGTGACAACAACTGGAGAATGACCTGCTTTTGCTAGAATTGAGTAGGAGTCTTCAGATAGCCTGAAAACTAGCAAAGATGTGAGGCTGGCAGAAAGACAGAACCAACTAAGAAATTTAAAAACAAAAAACAAACCAATCAAAAAAACCACAACCCAAAGCAAGATGAAACTTGCTGCTTGATCCATATCCTCTGAGTTCCCTGGGAAGCCTAAGCACTGGAGTGGAAAAACCCATGTATCTCCTGCCCAGAGCCTGGTTCTCAAACAACATGATTTTAACTCTAAAGAATCAGGCCAACACCATCTATCTGCCATCTAAGCAGCTGATTAGAAAACCCTATTAGGTTAGGAATTGGATGTGAGTTCTGGTGGAGATACCTCCCATACTTACACTATTCCTGGCAGATGTTTATCTGGCATATTCTTAAAGAGCTCTAAAAGCTCCATCTATTTCTTCAGTATCCCTACTGTTGCAAAGCTTGCCTAATATCACCTGCAGCTGGCACAAAATACCAGTTCCTTCCCCCAAACAGAGACTAAGCTTGTTGAAAACTTCCACAGGTGCACTTAGATATCTGTGTTTACTTGTATTTTTTAGAAGCTCACCTACTGCTAAGCATTTATAAACTAAAAAGAGCGGTAAGTTAACCATGACTTACATTTTAAGACTACTCAGACTGGCAAAGAACCTCCAGTTGTACTTTAAGTAACTATACAGAAAAATCACTTCATCCATGAGCAATAAGCAGACACCACTGAGATAAAATGCACCATCTGCTCAACAGAACTCCAAGACACTACACAACAGTTTATGATAAAAGTGAGATGCCAGGAGGAAAGCAAACTGATTTTAAAAAATTCTATATGTCTATTACTCATCAGTTCCTTCCATGTAATTCTAGTAACACCTGCTTTCCTTGGTGTCTAACATCTCCTTTTTCCTCCTTATAGTTCTGCCTAACCAAGAGAGTTACAGCAGCAAAACCTCCAGCTCTGGCCAGCACATCATCAAAGGAATTGTTAATTAAATTGCAAGAGCAGATTGCAACCTCACTGTTCCAATATAATCAAGTAAATAACTTTTGGAACCTGACAAAACTGAGCTGAAAGTGATGGAAAAAATATTTTTCAACTTTATTTATTTCTTTTACTTCCCTTTTTTAGTGGATAAAGCTGATCCTGTGAAATCTGCGTGAGTTTTGGCATCAGTTTCAGAAGAATTGGGGGGTTGGGTCATGAAGGCTGCAGTTTCCAGCACAGTTTGACAAGGGCATACAGACTAACATGGAATGTGTATCAGGGCCTCAGTTAACAGTTAGAGGAAGTTGAATTGAACCAGCTGTGGTCTGACCAAACGTAAAGTTGCATCAGTAAAATCAGAATAATAAATTCACCTTCTAGGGATGTTATTCTATACACATCTAGCAATTTCTTGAAGCAGGTTGAAAAACAGTGTAGTAATAGAAATTAGCAGTCATACTGGTTCACACATACTCATAACTGAAACAGCTATATTGGTACAAAAATCTGTCCCTAGATTACAAGGTGTAAGAAGATGCTTATTTAGTTCTCCACACCACTGACACTTCATAATTCTTACAACTCATCGGGAAAGATGGAAAAAAAAGGCAATGCACCTTTGGAGCTCTGAGCAACCTGACCTAGGTAGAGGTGTCCCCACTTGTGTAGGGAGGTAGGACCAGATGACCTCTAGAGGTTCCTTCCAGCCTAAAACATTCTCTGATTCTATGAGATTGACCTTTAAGCAAATGGATTACTCATCTAAAGCTTGCAAGGGTCAAACTGCTACACCAAAGAATGTAATATGCAGGGGAAGAGCCCCAGCATGGAAGAGGCACTCTGGGACAGCCAGTTCCCCACCGTGTGTGTGGGATAACAGCCCAGCTTGCTATGTAACAGGAATACAGGCTAATTTAGCGGGCTCCAAGAGAAAGGTTAAGATGTTTGCGACCATGAGATTCTTATGCTATCTCTGGGGATGGAGACCTGATGAGCTGACACACCAAAGAGCTGAAGGAGAGGGCCTTGTGAAGGTAAGATGGTCCTATTTCAGCCACAACAACAAAAGCAAGCAGCTTTGGCACAGATTTTGAAGGCTATAGTGTCTGAGTGAAGACCTTTGCCCAATTAATGGCATGATGAATATTAAGGTATGCACCCTAAATATGGTAATGAGCCTAACAGGGTACATGCTAAACAGATATGACTATGTTACTCAACTCTCCACCCAAATCATGCTAAATATCACATAGAAAGCAGGGACAGATGGGATCGGGATATGAAAAATCACAAGGGGTATGCTGCTCTGGAGGGGACAAGACTGCAGGTCTTGCAGAGATGGTCGACAGGCTGTACTGCTCTTCCTCCACCCAAGACAGGGATGCCTTCTTGGTAAGAACTGTGCCTTCAATACACAGCATAACTTTTGCTAGCATTACTATTACATATTAGCACTATTACGAAGGCTTGTGCCTCTGATTTCATTGGATGTTACCAAGGCGAATTATTAACTTGAGCTCGAATTTTGCAGTCAGTGCATTTATCAATGGCAATTCCAAATCTATTGTATCTGTCGCTTTAATAAATGAAACCTATCTGGTTTTAACTCTTATGCCGTCTCTGTAAAAGTCCTTAGTGGGGCTCTGAAAGAGGCAAACATTGACTTTTCAAAACCACTTCAGTGCAGGTCCTTGGGGCTCTGGCAGGCGAATGTCAAACTCTTAGTCTTTACATGCCAGTAAAACTGGCATACTCAGCAGGCTTGCGTTATGTGACAGTGTGGAAGAACAGAGGTAAGAAGACCTGACTAACGAATTCATGCACTTATCCAGTGAGGACATTAAGCACCATGTTATTACACATACCACAGATTGCCTCTCCTGTTTTGATCTAAACTATTTGTTTTACTGGAACTTGTATTTTCACTTAAAAATACTGATTTTTTGATGAGTGAACATTTTCTGATAAATCACAACATATTCTCAGTCTCATTTTAGAGGGGTACATGTCACATTCTGAACAGTCATTACACTTCCTGAACACCCTCAGATATTTTCCCATTTAAATGCTAACTAGGGGTGATACTGCCTACTTAGAAAAGTCAAATGAAGTCATAGCCCACATTACTATAACAGCAGTAAAAGGGCAAGAAAATGAGAAGCTGTGCTATTAAACATGACAAAAATAATAAATGTTGTAGAGTTTGCAAATGGGCTGGGAAATATTTTGAAGCGCAAGCATTTTTCTTCCCAGTCTAGAACAGAGCTTGGTAATGAGGAGCAAGGTGCCAGAAGCAGACACGTTGCACTGAGACATGCTGGAATGGGTGGATCTTCCCTGCCTGCTTACTGCAGGTTAGGCAAAGAGTGTAATGCACTCTGCAGTGTACTCAGGCTGAAAAAACTACTGCCTACTAGAGGACAAGGCAGATTTCAAGGAGACACTGGCACTTTACAAGGAAGATACTAGGATTTTGCTATACAGATCACTTTTATAGGAATGGCTGAAAGTAGTTCTCAAGGTCTTTTATAGTCAAGTAATAAAAATACAGAACTTTGTGAGAAAATATTCCACCATAGCTACAAAATGTACCTGAAGTCAGGGGAAAAAAAGCCAAGTATTTTAAAAACAGAATGAAAAAGTTGATTTTTTCCTTCTTAAGAAGTTATAGATCTTTTTATATATATATATATAAAAGAAAAAAAAAAAAGGAGAGAAAGGAGAAAGATGCCCTTTTGATTTTAATACTGTCCTTGCTTAGGTACATCCTTACAGTTTAGATTTACCCTCCCACGATAAGACTGCTTGCTGGTAGCTGGCACCAGGTTGATCAAGTATTGTTTACATCCTGGCCTTGCTGCAAGTTATGCTGAGCTAATCCACTTAGCACACAGCTATCCATCTGCTGGCCTCAACCTGCCCCTTCATCTCTTCCTCAA
Source organism: Ceryle rudis (assembly GCA_033439905.1). Taxonomy (NCBI): domain Eukaryota; kingdom Metazoa; phylum Chordata; class Aves; order Coraciiformes; family Cerylidae; genus Ceryle; species Ceryle rudis. Next base: position 115,758 of record JAAGNO010013675.1, on the reverse strand, counting down.
AGGAGGAGACAAAACCTCATTACACTTACTCAGGCTAACCCCACATTCATCATGGGAGCCCTGGTAGGTTGGGTACTGTTTCCCTCCTTCCACCTTATAAATATGTGATGAGTCCCTGAAGGTGAGCAGATATAATTCTCTCTGATAGGCTTTCACAATGGGGACCACACCTTGAGTAGACGAAATATCTCCTGCAGAGGCAGGCAGTTCACTCCCTGGATGGAGGAAAAGAATATGCAAAATGCAAAATAAAGGCCAATCCATATGCTGTATTTTTATCCATTTAAATAACATGGGGAAAGAAAACCCAAACATACAGCTGCAATGGCACTAGCTTCTATGCAGACAAGCTTTAACACTGATACAGTCAGTGGAGGAGAGGAGCAGCCACTTGCACTGAAAATAAACGTCAGCTACTCTCTCCACTGCTTTCCACAGTTACTTTTAACTAATTCACTCAGAAACCATAATGGCCCATCTTGTCATGGCAGACTTTCAACTGGCTTAAACGTTTACAGAGTTTAATGCAGCCACCCAAACATTTCCGTTTAGACAAGCAATGTGAACGCAGCCAAGACAAAGCCGACAGATGCAAGCCACGGGATTTTCCTCAGAAACAAGTCAAAGGCTGGGAATTAAACTCCAGGAAGAGCCACTAATGACTACAACCCACACCATCCAGGAGCAAAGCACGCTTCACTGACACTGCCCTCAGCAGCAGCAGGCACACAAAGCTGCAGCATACTCACTTATTAAACAAAAACCAAGCCAGAGCAGGCTTTTAATTTTTCCTGCAAGAAAAGGGAAGTGGAAGGAGTGAGACATGATACTGGCAACTTGCTGTTCTCTGGGAAGTACTAGGGTGCTATAATTCAGATGCCATAGCTTTGAAACACTGGAGCTTCAGCAGAGGAAGAGACGATTCAGTTGATACAGCACTTTATTTTTAATTTGCTATCATGCAGTGGCTAGTGTATTCTAGAGTTGTGCACAACTTATTCTAGAGTTCTGTTTTTACACATACACACTCCTTGTTTTCCTGTTATCTACATCAGTTTTCAAGAAAATTACATTATTATTCCATATGTTTTGGTTTTTTCTACAAACATGACTGGTTTCTTTGTTTCTTCTTCCATGGACTTGATGAACAGGGGCTTTACAATCCCTCTCCCCATAGCCGTTCACGTTAACGGAGTCTGTCCGTACTCCCTGCTCCTCCTAACGTCGTTCTTAGAACATGGAACATGTCTGCTTTTCAGTTCTCACAACTCTGGCCTCATGTTGCAAACTTGAATATTTGGTGCAGAGCCAAGATATTTTCTTTTGTTGTTTGAGACTGACAGAGGAAGCCTTTTTTGGCTCCCTGTAGGGGTAGGGATGCGCAGATAGCTGCTCTGAAGCAGTGTGTTTCAAGACTACAGAGCTTTGCATGTGTCACTCTGAAATTTAACAGCCATCTTGCCTCATGGCATCTTTGGACCCCTTCACCTCAACCCCTGTACTTATTTTAAATGAAAGAAGCTTCACTTTCTATTAGATTTGATCCACTTCATAACAAAACAGAATTAATGTAGGCTAAAGAAGCCAGAAAAAATCAGAAATTAATTTCCAGCATCTCGACATAGGGCCTCTAAGGGAAATTATTGGGCTTGGTCTCCAAGACTGCTACGAGCTGCTAAGACTTCAGTGGACAAAATGTTGTGACCGTAACTAAAAGGAAACATCTGAGAGAACACAAATACCCTGCTATGATTTAGGTTTAAACAAGGACATAGACATTAGGAAAGGATTTGATTTGTGGTAAACATGAAAAGAAATAAAACCAAGTGTGTGAGTTGCTATTTCACGACCCACTGTGCAAATGTTGCTGTAGGCACTCTGGGTTTTATTGCTCATTAGTAAATAATCAAGTTAAAAATAAGATGGTTGGGAAACTGCTGATTGATGAGGAATAAAAGAATATGACACAAACATCTGTCTCCCAGTCTAATATGTGTTCGTAGAGGAAGACATTGCTAAAGCACTTGAATGCTCAATGCACTGATGTGATAGCGATTGCACTGGGAACACTGTAAAGCAACTACAGCTGCCATTCCCATAAGGGGAACATTCCAGAAATGCAGGTCCTCATTATTTACTTTCAGAGTGTCATTAATACCTAAAGACTTCTACATGGCACAAATTTTCTTTCCATATAAAGCTCTGCTCCAAAGCTCCATGGCTCTCAGGCTCTTGCTTGTAGTTTTGAATCCCTCCTTTACTGGAAAAAACCTTTCCCAGGTACACACTTTTCTTTAAGAAAGATATATTGGAACAGACTGCCCAGGGAAGTGGTGGAGTCACCATCCCTGGAGGTGTTCAAGAAACATCTAGATGTGGCATTTCAGGACATGGTTTAGTAGTCATGATAATATTGGGTAGATGGTTGGACTTGATGATCTTAGAGGTCTTTTCCAACCTTTATGATTTATTCTATGATATCCCACATAGGTATCCCTACTTGATTAAGGAACTTCCCTGGCAGCGAGGGAAGCAACATAAGAGACTCTTTCACTAAGGTATCTCCTTCAGTGGCTTACTCTGCCAGGCTTCAGAGCTACAGAATTAAAATCACTACAAATTTTACTACTGAACTCAATAATTCACTGAATTTATATCCTCTATCTACTGAACTCAATTTCTAACCTCCAAAGAGGACAGAAATGCTATTCCTCCCAGATGTCACCTGCACCCTTCTCCTTTGATCTACCTTCACATAGAGAAGAAAGGCTGCATTTACAATGCCCATCTCTCTGTATTATTAAAACAATAATGACTGCACACAAATACAAAATAGGCTCACCCATTTCCCCAGTTAAATATCAAAATACTGAGCCAGTATCTAGCACTGTCAAACAGCCTGTCCTCTGAGCTCAGTGGTTTTTGTTTTCCATACTTTGTGAAATAAACAAGAATAAAACTACAAAACTGAGTAAGTCCATTCTGTAACAGATGCAAATAATTTTCAAGAGTTTAGCATTTACCCCAGATGATAGTACGCTTATTCAGACTTTTAGCAGGCTGATTTCAGTCAGAGTGATGCGTGAAAAGGTGCCAATTTTAGATTTAAAAGGTCTACCTGCATTCCCTGGCCACACTACTAAAAACAAAATACATTTATACGAGAGTTAGAGAAAAAAATGCTGTTACTACTAAAAATATTAAAACTAGGCTCAAAAGGAACCTTGATTTTGATTTTTTTTTTTTTTTTAGTTAACTAATCAGTAAGGGAATGAAACAGAAGCAGTATTTTCAGAATTTAGTCAGAGTATAATGCCATACCACACAAAACTCCCACTGAAAAATAAATGCATATACACTGGAAACTCTCTTAAAAGAATATAAATGAAGACTGCTAACAGGTAAGTGGAAACAGTATGAAACAATGACAAATAAAGAAGAGTTCAGAATGGTGCAATATCTTGGATTTATAGAACCATAGAATCATTAAGGTTGGAAACAACCTTCAAGATCATCAAGTCCAACTGTTTACTAAACATTATCACAACCACTATACCATGTCCTGAAGTGCCACATCTAGACATTTTTTGAACATCTCCATGGATGGTGATTCCACCCCTTCCCTGTGCAGTCTGTTCCAATGCCTCACTGCTCTTTCAGGAAATAAATTTTTACTAATACTAAACCTCCCCTGGCACAACTTAAGCCCATTTCCTGTCATCCTAAACGTCCTCTTTTACAACTTAAAAACCAATAAACAATGCACTGATTTCTAATTTAACATATTAAGTTGGGAATAGGATGCAGCTAGATCAGAGGAAGTGAAAACAATGGGCAGAAAACAGTACCTAAGCAGAATACAAGAGATAAACATCCAAGAGAAATACGGGTCACCGGTATACAAAAAGAAACAGAGGTGACAAAAGTGGGACTGAAAGTAGAAGCCAGAAGAGAACAGCAAAGTAAGATTAATTTGCAATGCAACGTGCTTGCAGCGAGGGCACAGCAAGTTTGCCAGTTTGCCCAGACAGAGCAAACACTGTGAAGTCTGCTTGCTAGGGCCAGGGAGAAAATGTGATAAACAGACATTTGGGGAATCTACACTTTTTAGTCTTTATGTTGCAACAATTACATTTGGTAAGGCATTGATGTAGTATTCACAGCCTTCACCAACTCGCGACCAGACAGCCCTATACAGTAACAGCCCATACATGTACAGGGGGTGCAAAGGTCCACTCAGACTGGTGCTGCAGACACCGGTTTTCACTAGTCCAGTTTGGATTGATCTTCTACTCTACAGAGAAGTTGCACAGCTCCAGAAAATACCTATGAATTCAAAAAGATTAGGTAATAAGGGCATCAAGTCATGCCTTGAACAGCACTATCACTACTTTTCCACGAAGATGGGCAGGCATTGACTTGAAAAAGTTGGGAATAGGAAAACCAAAATAAAAAAATGGGAATAGGACTCCATAAGACAGCTACCCCAATGCACTGGTAACAACTTTCAGAAGATCATACAAGGGAGGCGAGCACTCAGCACTAACTCTCCCAAGAAGGCCCTGAAAAGGGGCCTCTTCATCTACACATTTTCCACACACTACCAGTCACCTCATGTCCCAACATGTGATGATATAGTCCCAGTATTTCCAGCTTACTGCCAGGCCCAGAACCTTGGCCGTCTGTGGACAAATACAACCCCACTGGCAAGAAATACCATCTTGACTCTTGTCTGCTCCAGAGGAAAAGCAGCATAACTGAGACATTATTAATTCATTCAAAGGGTTCTTCCCAGTACGCCTACTGCAGGCACGAGATAATTTTGCCACTATGGTGTCTTGCAGTGCATGTTACTGGAACGGAAAGTGATGCGTTTGGTCAAGCAAGTACCATGATATCACTGAGAAACAACACAGGCAGTAATTACAGTTTTAGGTCCATGGCCATATGTAAGCAATGGTGGCGTAAGCATTGACACAAGCACTGCATCATAGTCATGTCATCTGCATTATGCAGACAAAAGGGTGTGGTGGTCCTTCCCAAGGGGAGGGCTTAAAGGGCTTCACAGGACAGTCTCCCCTCAGAAGACTTTGCACTACATTTGTAGTGGAGATGTCTAGCCAAGCAGACCAAACTATATCTACTCTAAAGTAACCCTCCCAAAAGATCTATAATGAAGACAGGATGAGCAATGTGTAATGCAATCACAGCTGATGAAAACATCAATTACATAATTTAAATTGCTTAGGAATATTTGCTAGGAAGTAATGTTGCATAAAGAGGGGAATTGAAGAGATGACCCGAAAAGTTTCTTTTTCGGTTTTCACCAGTCAACACGCAAAACATCTCACTAACTGACTGGGACCTCTGCTGTAGCCAAGAACATCTGGAGAAAAAAAAGATATATCACTTACAACTACACTGTAGAAAAATAACTTAGAAGATCTCAATAATTACAAATGATAATTCTCAGGAAGCTAAAATGTACAGTGTAATCAAATAAAAGAGCTGCTAACTATACCTTCTCTGTACCAGCTCCTGACTCAAGATACAATCCATTCAATAATACCTTGGGAACCTGAAACCTCTCATTACTTGAGAGAAAACCATAAAAAGTCTTGAAGAGCCTCACAAGGGAAAATCCTCCTAATCCTACTGAAAACGTGGAAGTTCTTTCCTCAGCTTTTCCGCTGGTACATTTCTACACCTTTTAAACTTTTCTTATACGTGCGAAGAAGCTTTGTCTACTTTTGACAAAAGTGTAGCATTTTGTGAAGCCAAAAGACTTAAAAGAATGTTGACCCCACAGACAGGGTCTTGCAATGGTCCTATCCTGATATTTTAATGACTATTTCCTTTTATTATTCACGATTTCCACATTTTATATTGCTGCATTTTGTTGCTACTCTTCTACTTTCGGATGTAGTGTGAATTACCTGAGTTTTTTCCTGTTCCACACTTTATTGTACAGACACAGGAAACCTATGTGTTTATTCTGAGATTATCTTCTCAAGGTCAGTTTCCAAACTTCTACTGTTGTCAGTCAGCCCAGAATGCACTTATGCACAATGCTTAACTTTAAGCATGATAATCATCCCACTGTATAGTAATTTCCATAATGAACTCAGAGTAAAAACTCTCTCACCAGCTGCCTCAAAATTAAGAGACGTGGAAGGTCTCAAATCAACTGTCCAAGCTGATAAATTCATTACCACTCTCTTTTAAAAAGTCTGTATTTACTAAAGCAAAACTACTGCAGTCTTTGGAACCCTATTGTCAGCATCCTTTACTTCTGAGATTGTCATTTCCCTCCAGTGAATAAAGTCCAACCACCAGAAACTGAGAGGAGTTCTGCTATTAGTGGTGGTTGTGCATATGCTTTGTATTAATAGAATCAGTTGCCCTGAGGAATTAGCCATTTATATTCATGAACTAAATGTGATAGTATTCACTGAGCAGCTGATGACAGCACAGCTGCAGAACAGGTCACTTCTTGTATTTGGGAAGACATCTTTGCTATCCATGGCAGCTAAAGGATATTCTCTATGAGCCCAGACCCTTTTCTCCTTTCACCAGTGCTTCCGTCTCTTTCTCCACGTAACTGTGATTTTAACTAGTGTCACTAGATTGAAATATGTTTCATGGCGACAAAAAAAGACCAAAGAGAATTTATTTAGGGGACACGCATTAGTGACTAGTAAGGCAAAATGTAAACAGCAGGTGGCTTTTGAAGGTATATTAGATGTCTTTCATATCTTAAATGCTATCTTCAAGCCAGCCTACTGTAGCATGATTACATCATCAACAAGGGGTTCAGCAGTTGTCCTCCTCTCAGCTAAAGCTTTCAATGTTCATTTATAGATCCATTTGAATACGGTGACATATTCAACACACAGAAGGAGCAAAATACCAGTGAACATTTACAGAACCGATCTAAGATAATAAAGGAAGGAAGCAGTGTGCAGGTGCTAAGTTAAGTACAGTCTTTCATTGATTCACTTTTTAAGGCATTTACTTCCATTTTTATCTTTGCACTACATCTTTTTCCCATTTTTCAATGGCCAATGTGACACATAACAGTTTCTACTGTGAAAGAAGTTCAGAAGTTAGTCTCCCTTTAGTCTGAATGTTCACAAGAAAACCTCACAACAGACTGGAGACCAAACAAAGGCAGCATAAGAACACATCTGTCATTTCTAGCATGCAGAGATACAGTCATCGGATGTGACAGTCATGTGTGCAGCCTTGACAGAGGCACTTCAACTGAATGTATTCACATAGAGGTTTGCTGTGCCAGTGAGCTCAAAAGATTTCCTTGGTCTGGATAAACTCTAGGATTTGGTCTTTCTCTGGCTCCTCTGGTGCATCTCTTGGGAGCAGGCACCCATCCTATGATTACCTTCCAAAAAAATGAACCCATGCCTTATCCAGTCTGCATCTTGAGGACTTTTTCTGCTCTCCTTTGCTCTCTACTCAACAATTCTGACAAGCACACTTTTCTCCTTGAATGTGAACATGTTTGTCTCTCTTGATTGACAGTACAATGCCTGTACTGACCTGTAAAGTTCCTTGTGTGCACAGCCCTGTGCCTCACTCTCACACTTACTGCTTGGGAGCATTTTACTGACAGATGTGAGCTCCTCCTGTGTCTGTAATTAATGGTTATTGCTCCCATCTTCTGACTAGGAAACCACTCTCCTTTTTACCCCTTCTCCTCAACCTTGCCCAGGAAAGGCAAGCTCCCGTTTCATTCTCTCTTGCCCAGATCTTCTGAGCATTCTCTGCAAGTCTCAACTGCTCATATTCCCAGACATGAGTTCTCTTGTTTTGCAACTCGATACTTACACTGCTCCCAACCCCCTTATACATGTATTCTCCTAACACACTTGCTGCTTAGTCATCATTAAGCTTAACGTCTTGCCAGTATTCCTCATCTGCTAGTAGGTGTGGAAGAACTGGCAGGCAATTCATATAGACCAAGGCACTCTGTGAAAAAGCAGTTTTGAGAATGTGAGAATTTTGCACAGCTGGTATCTGAATGGTCGTGGTTGCAAATGAACAGAGGGTGCAAGATGACACAAAATAATATCTGTGGTACTACTTCAAGAAATACCAAAACCCCGTCCATCCCCTCAGCCCACGGAGATGCTTTGTTCTACTTCCACACTACACTTTTTTCTACTTCTCTGGAGTCAACATACAGCCTTTTTTTCCCCACCCTTTTAGAATGTCTGCCTGGAACCATACACAAACTAATACATAAGTTCAGCATTGGCTGAGTAGTTTCACGTAAGCTTAGAAAACATGACAACGAAGTAATTATACTTAGCCCAAGAAAATTACTATTAGGATCTTTTCAACCTTGGCACTAAAGTTCCAGACAAAACAGAGTACAATGAAATCCTCTGGCAATGACTGTGCCTGACAGGTAGTTAGGGAATATACCTTTTCACTCTGGATCCAACTAATTTCACTCCTGTTTACAGTTTCCCTTTTGGTATTTAGATAATTTTGTAACATCTTTCATTATTAAAGCTGGATTTAAATCACTAAACTTAAGATGGGAAGTTACATATCCCATTTGTTACTCAGCTCTCTAGATAAGCACTTCTGCCCCAAAATCATGCATCAGTTTTGAACATGGAAGTCACAGCTGATGACAGAGAGAAACAGTGTTCACTGAAGTGTTGCTGATGCACTCCCGGGTCTGACTAATTAGACACAATCAACTGATTCTCAAACATCAGGATGCCGAATGTTGCCTTAAATCACTCCTACTTGATGGGAAACTTTCCATTGCCTGAAGAGGTGAAAACAGTTGAGTTAGTAATGAAAATCAGATCCAACATTTTGAGAGCAATCTCTTGCAGGCAGCTACACAGAAATGAAGACCTTTAACACCATTGCCCTCCTGCTGCACAGAAAATAACCTTAGCTAGTGCTTTTTACTTTCTACAAAACTGAGTAAATCTAGGACAGTCAAAACTAAACACAAAATATTTAAAAGTGTGCAGTAAGGATACAGTTAAAACTCTTACCCAACTAAATTTGTATGGCAGTACACTGCCTGGAAAACAGCAGTTCTGTCTCTTTATCCAAGGAACACAATTCCACATGAAATTCCACACACTACGGAACAGAATCGGCCTCTCACAGATAATCCATCAGAATCTAAAATCAGCTGTTATCTTCACTCTAAATCCAACTAATTTGCCTTTATTTAGAGTTCCCCATTTGATATTTGAGTTAACTAAAATATTGCTGGTCAAGACAACTTGAAACACCAGCTGTAACTAACACAGAGGAACCCGGTAGTGACACTCTGTGTTTGTAAATCCCTGCAGATGTGCAGCATCTACAGAACTAGCAAGACAACAAGTCTAAGGAATACAGTATTGGATACAATAGGCTAAGATGAAACTATTGATACCACGCTGTAACATGCTGTAACAGACTGTACCATCCACACAGCTTCATTACCCAGGCTAAAAGTAAAAAATATTTAGGTGTACAAATCTACATAACTAGCAACTTGACCTGTATCTGCCAGTATGGTCTCCAAACATTTCATGCTGAAAAATGCAGAAAGGAGAAATGTACAAAGAAATGCCTGACTGCCCTCCCTCCAGCTGCAGACCTCTCTGTGCCCTGACAGACACCCAAACCACATCAGTGCTCTGCACCCTGCTCTGCTGCTCAGGTTCTTGGTTGTGCTCCCTGACATGAGCCTCATAAAAGGATATAGGCATCTATAGTGGGACTTCTGAGTAGGTCAGCTACCTATGCCTGAGTGAGATCCTCAAAACATGCTTGGCTTCATATTTTATGCTGTTAACACAAACCACCCTGTTTGATACCTGGCATCGTACTCCAGAATTTTGTCTGGGGGAAATAACCTGACCACTCTTTTTCAGAGTTATGATTGTTCACTCATTTGTGCTCTACCTTTAATACAGTGTTATTCTGAAATATTTTATTTCATAAACAAGGAAAGAAGGGGAACAAAAAGCCCCTAAACCCAAACAAAACAATTCCCTATCAGTGTGGACATCCTTAGACTAAAACCAAGACTGTACCACTTATCTCTTTCCTGTATAAGACTCCTGGAAAGGATCAGAGAGGATCTTTTCATGGCTCAAAGCTGCCAATTAAGCCTGGAAAGGGTCAGAACTCAAGACACAGCCTGAACTTGCAGCACTTAAGTTTCTTAATTTAAGGCATTGCTTTGCTCTGGGGATCTCTTCTGTGGGTAACTCTCCCAACATCTTGTAAACAGAGTCAGGCACCAAGATTACGGGTATGAATAATATTCGGGGGGCCTGGAAATGCCGAGTATCACCAAGAACAGATGCTTTACAAGTACAGTGCAAATGCACTGGCATCATCTAAGCATGTGCAGGAATTCTGTGGTTTTTTTCCTCACTCCCCTGAAACCAATCAAAACCACAGCACTGGCTTCCATTGCTACCAGAAGCAGAGATGCCTTCTTGGAAAACAGGCATCTATTGACTGGTTGCTGCCTCAGCTGAAGTCAGAAGTAACTGTGCCTATATCAGCCCTGGAAGATAAAACTTTTATAGTAGCTTTGCATTGCTCTAACTGGAAACAGATGTGCAGCTTTATATTTTAAAGGTAAAATACTTCTATTTCTTTGTCCTCATTTCTTCTTTTTCCTTTTCCTTCCATTTTATTCAAATTAACATTTGAAACACTTGAGAATGCTAATTGAGTTTCACTTCATTCAGACAGGAAATAATGACCTCAGGCTAATAAGACAAGTTAATAGTCCCCTGCAGGTAAATTAACGAAAGACCAAATGCTTGAAGACCTTGAGGATCACAACTGTTAAACTTAAGTATGCATTCAAAGCAACTTTGAGCATCTAACAAAGCAGGTCACAGATCATAAATCAGAGCTATTTTTAAAAAAACCTCTTCAAAAAAACCGAAGGAACTGCAGAACACATGAAGTTAACTTTCTTTCAATGTCTACTGCCACGCAGACAACTGAAAGAAGATTTTTAAGTAAGTAAATAAAACCCCACAACTTGAATGCTGAATGTGTAGGGAAAGGAGTGCTCAATGAAGGCACTAACTCATCTCAAAAATCAAAGAAATATGTTTCAGTAAACCATCTATCAGAGACAGCTGCCTTTCCACTGCAATAACATAGCATTTTCTTCTTGTAATCACTTTACTGGCTTCAATATATAAATTTGATTACATTGTGTCCATGAAGACAAAATGCTTACAGAAATCATAATGCTGTTTAAAGTCACAAAACGAACCTTGCACAGACATATCAACTGAAAAGCGCTATAAAAGTGCTCAAAGCATAATAGTCACTCCACAAATCATCTTCATGTCAGGATGGACAAAAATGTATGACCTAAAAAGACTCATAGAAGATGTTAAAACATAGCTGTTGACAAATAAATGGGTAATTTTGACAATCTACTCCAGTTTAAACTCACAGCCCCTTATTAAAAAACACTAATGTTTTTTAAAAGCTAACATATGTCGCTGAGTCATGTACAAATTAATAAAACATATAACACTGATTAAAAAAATAGACACATGAGAAATTCAAAATTCAGGGGTTCAATATTGTTTCATAGATACCACCTTATCTTATAATACTTTAAACTGCTAAATTAACCCAGTGTTTAGAATGGAGAAAAGCTGTTATTTACAATTTTCAAGTTTTTATTTGGAGCTTTTTCCTTAATTACTTTTGGTTTCAGCACAAGTAGCAGGTGTCAAGAGCGTATTTTCTTTGATTGCACGAGTTCATCTAAAGTTAAGACACCAACTCTGAATAAAAATGCTGAAAAGCTCTCCCAGCAGATGAATACAAATTACATGGTAAGAAGGGGGACCTAGTAAATACGAACACTGAATGGTACAGATGATAGGCAGCTGATAGACCTTTCAGACACATCTCAACAGTCTCTGAGCTGTAAAGCCATTACAGTCCTTGGCTTGCTTGGTGCTTCATGTCAGGGCAGGTCCAAGAGAAGGAAGGATGCAAAGGCTGTTGCAGGCTGCAGCTGGAAGAAGCTGAGCTCTCCCGCTAGTCAGTTTTAGTAGCTCTCCTGATAATCGTAACAACTACAGGGCTACCAAAGACATAAGATTTACAGAAAATTGCCTCATTTGAAGGACTGTACCATAACCCTGATGCTTTATCTGTTGGGGTACACTACTGAAATCTCTTCATTGATAGCTGCTTAGGTATCCAGAAACAGCACTGAAACTGAGTAAATCTGCTGCTTTGAAGTGAAACCCAGGCATTGACAGAACTGCAGTAATAAAGATAAAATAGATGCAATCGCTAAAAATCCAATTTAAAATTCTAGCTTTTTTTTTTAAGCACCCATTTCCATCCAAAAGGGAAGGGTGAAATCATGAGTGAAATAGTAAGAAAATATGGATTATATCAAACAATGTTTTCTGCATAATAAAAATTAAACAGAATAATTTGATTGGAGCTTACTAATAATTAAACCATCTGAATTAATGTTCTGCATCAGTGGTATTTTGGGTTTACAAAGAGAGGACTCAAAACTGAGTGTGAAAGGTTGTTTCAATTAGAAAAAAAACCCTAGACATGACTGGTTAGTTTTTCCTGTTCTTTGGTCTTTCTTCTGGTGCAAATACAGCAGATTAAAACCAACCACTTCAAACATACTTCTTATTTTGACACTACTGTAATTACATTAAGCTATCACTGAAGACTTAAATCTTTTCTATTTAAGCCAGCTTGCCCTTCTCATTTCTGTGCTATTTCCTGCATGGCTCAGTCCTGTTTTGCAATGATTTTCTTTTGATCCTTTCTGAACATTATGAAAAGCAGCTTCTGAAGAAATTTCTATACAGTTTTGTCCATAGTGGTTACGTGCATAGTAGCAGCACTTTGCCAAACAATGTTGGTATTAGCTGAACAAAGCTTTGCAATCAAAGTCTGCATCATCCAGCTTCTGTGTGGTCCCTGAGGAACCTGAAATGGTTTCCAGGGGCTTCATGCACATACACACATGTCACAGTCGCAGTAAATGGCCCAAAGTAAAGAGAAGAAGGTGCTCCAGAAAAGGGCTGACATTTATCTCAAAATTTTGCTGCTAGTGGCCTGACTGAACATGAAAAGCACTCAATGCACCCCACACCATTAGAGCAGCACCGGTAATAGTCCATGCATCATCCCAGCTCTAAATAGTTGCATTCTCCTCACTGTTTCATTCTCATTTTCTTAGTTCCCCAGAGTCCTGTGCAGCATCCCACTATCTGTTGCTTTAAAACTAAAAAAGATTGCAGAGATTTACAAGAAGTATGGTGGACAACTCCACTTTTTAGTACCAGCAGGGATGAAAGCCTATCCTGGCCAAGGAACAATTAGCTAATTGGACCATAGCAGGAATAACATAGACCAACCTAATTAGGTTTCTTTTCTACTAAACCAAATGGATATATTGATTACCCTTCAACTGGTTTAATAAGTTACCTTAGTACTTAAAGGAGGTCTCACTCACCTCACAAAGGAGGCCTGCATCATCCCCAAATTTGGAGAAACCTAAATCCTTGTGTTTCACAGATTTTGTGATATTGTCTTGAATACCACTGAATTCCATGTTGTTTCCTAAAACGAATGCCAAAAAGACCTGCGTAATATTTACAGTATGTTATACTGCAATGCACAGCACACTTTCTAGAAGAACCCTTGATGATATATAGAGCATGCTAGAAAACCTCCATTTCATTAGTGTACCTTGTGCACAATTCAATTCCAGATGTGGCATTCAAATGAGTCTCAGTTTTTCACCCTGAGGTACCACAGCCGGAGTTGCTCTGATTTACTGATTTATGCCAAAGAAGTTCGTGTGCAGCCGTGCCTTGTTTAGGGAGAGAGAAAAGAAAATGGTATGGCATTTCCATACAAAGTTCGGAAGAATTATGCATGACTCAACCCAAACTTAATGCAGGTTCATATTGTCCTTGTTTAGATGCACATATGTAATAGGCAAATTTAATAATATCTGAGATCTGCTTACAGAATTTCAATGCTCAATAGGTTCAGTCAACTTGAAAAAATCATCAAGATGTGGGAAAATATTAGACATTGTGACAAGTAAAATCTTACATGACAACAACTGAAACAAGGTAGTGAAAAAGACAGTTAATTTTAGTATTTCTTTATGTAGTTTGTCAGTTCATCTTTTTCTATTATAAATATTCACAGGAGAGCAGGAAAAAAATATAAAAATGGTAAAAAGATTTTTTGTTTGCTAAAAAAATAAAAAAGAAGAAATCTACGTTGTCTTCTTACTGTGAGCTCTCACCTTCTTCCTACTACCAGCAGTTTGGCTACCCAATTTTTAAATTATTTTTATTTTTTATTTTTTAACCCTTCTCCTTACTTTCCTCCATTCCTCTTAGTCTTGGGAAGAAATCAGCATGGAAATTACCATTCTCTTTCGGTTCCTTCTTTAGCAGGAAGTCTTCTGTTCTGGTGCACACGAATTACTAAATATGACTACTTTAACCTTGAATTTATGAAACCTGACTTTTGGTTTTAGCCCTTATGCCTCTACCTGCATTCTTTCCTTTTACTCACCTGTTGCCTAATAAAAACTGTTTGAACCTGTACAGCTTATACAATCCTATACAAACTCAGTTTGTACATTGCTTTAGAGCGCATGCCTGACTGAGGCCTTCAACTTTAACTGATATTCAAAGACATTATTCCTTGTAGAACTGAAAAAAATATTCTTCATAGGAATATTTGTTAAAAATGTATGCTACTGCCATACAGCCAAAAAGTCTAGGGATCAGACACACACTGGGCTTTTTCCTGTGGGTCTACAAACACATTTCGCCCAGTACCACCTGGAAATGGGAGGCGTCTTCAGTCAGTCGGATCCAAGAACATATTTTAGCTTTAACAGTAGTGGTGTAATTTACATTCATATTCTGGGGATCCCTAAGCTGGGAAGATCAATTCAGCATCCACCTTACCCATTAAATCAGCTTTCTTCTTACCTGCACTCTTCCTGTGCCCAGATTCTGCAGCACAAAACATAAAAGCTCTTGCTGATGACAGGCCAAGACCTAATAGTCTGGACAATTCCCTTACCAGAAGGTTAGGTCATCCATCTCCAGGTTGATCAGCAACCAGAACCTGTGTCCCCGACCCCCTGTCTGACAGCTCTAACTGTGAACAATAATGTAAAAGCATCTACCATCAAAATTCATTTCAGACCAAGCCATATCTTGTTTTCCGGGCATCTCTTGAAGATTTATACACCACTTTCCTAAATTTATCTGATGCACCTACAGAGCTCGAGTCTTCCCAGGCCACTAGAGTTAAGCATTTAGAGACCTTAGTAAGTAATGAGTTAAAGAATGCAACTAGGTCACCCTTGAAAGGCATCAGACTAGGTATCTGTCTGGGATGAAACTCTATGTATTGCACTCTTAACACAGGAGGATTTAAGAGTCTAATCTCATACTCATCCATGGTCATCTAAGAAATCACACGAAATGCATCTTAAACAGCTCATGATTGAGGCCTCAGCTGAATTTCCACAAAAGCAGAAATTATCTGAAATCTATGGCTTCAAACTGCCTATGTAGCCCTGAACTACTGTAGATAATAAAACGTGGTGAATAAAATCAATAAGTAACTCAAAAGGTCACCTAGCCACGAGTATGCACAAATGCCTTCTTGACAGGTACTCTTAAAAACCTTCAACACTGCCTACAGAAATTGTGGTGTCATCTCATGGATTCCAGTGTTTCATTACCCTCACCATTAAAGGATATTCCTAAAATCTGATTGGAATTTGTTGTTTTGTTTGGTTGGTTGGCTTGGGTTTTTTTGGTAACAAACTTGGTAATTTTGCTATCCTGTCCCTTCCTCTAAGCAGCAACATTTATGTATAAAGACTACATTTTAATACAAAAATTTCCTTAATTCACTGAACATCTCTTTTGAAGTTTCTTAAGTATCACTGACATCAAAATTATAAATCTCTACTTCATAAAGTGTAATAGCTGCTTCATTAACTCAGAGTAATTACAGTCATTTGAACAAGCTTGAATTACACCCATCCAACTAAGCACACCAGCATGATCCAAAAAGTTCCCAGTTGCAATTAGCTATTATTTTCTATACCTGAAAGTATTGTGACCATACTGACATACTTGAGGGTTGCTGTTCAGTTCTTTGCACCAGTAACCACATTACTAAAAGAACCACAGAATACGGTAGTCTCTTGGAAGAGACCAAAGGACCGAGGGTGGTTGAAGTTTTCACCCACGGGACACTTTGTCCCATTTGCTGGTTTGTCTGAATTAAAACTGGAGGTCAGGAATGACAACCTAAGCCAAAATGAATATTAAACAATTGTGCAAAAAGCAATGCTTTCAGGAGAAAAATACTCTCTGCTGTAACCTGGGGGAAAACACACAAGATGCAAAAATCCTGTTTCCTCTTATTAGCGTGAATCCTTAACTAATCAGAGCTTCTGATCGTTATATAGTTTCAATTATTTTAAATTAATACAACATACATTTTTAAAAAAAGCATAGCTCTGTATCTTGCATCTTGAATTTGTCTGCCTTAAATTGAAAAAAAAAAAGACCAAAACAAAACAAAACATGCAGTACAGAAGGACTGCCTATAAATTTAATCATCTCCAACCCTTTGCTCACCCTCTTTCCAATACCTGGGGAAGAAGGAATTGAGCTGTAAAATTTGTTCTGGGCACGAACTTGACAGCTGCCATCAAGTCAGAGTCCAGAGCAAATTAACATCACAAATTTCAAATACACTGACTTAACTCATGTAACTCAAAAACCACAGCTTTGATTTAAATCATCATGAACTAAATCCTGACAGGCAGTCACACCCATGCATGGGGCAGGAGGGATTCTGGGAAGGAGAGAAGAGGGGCAGAAAAGTCCCAAATGATTTAGCCCTAGTCTGGTGATGAAGTGTTTGACACCTGTTTTCCAATGCTAGTAGTAAATACCAGTTAATCTATTCCTGTGTCTCCCTTATGTAGCACTATTTAATCAGAAGCCTTCAAGTACTGGATTCTTTGAACCCATCATTTTGTTTAAGAAGTGTCCCTGATTTGATGCGAGTGGAAAGCCTTTTGACTGTTCTCTAGAAATGTTATTTTCACTTTTAAATAGGACTCACTAGCAAGCAGTAACCCTGTTCTCTCTTGAGCAAATCACAGCTTTAGAAGATATGGTCAAGCTAAACCAGAATGAACTCCCTACTTTGCAATAAAAAGCATAAGCAACTCAACAAGAAGGAGAGCTTCAGAAGGAACACCTTGTAGTCCAGAGAACCGTAAGGATGATCATACTCATGGAAGAGGATTGGAAAGGGTAGATTCCTCATCTTTGGTAGATCAATCTTGTCATAATCAAGCAGCAAAATCAGGAGAAATACCAAGATTTCTCATTAAAAATTTATCAAAACTACAGACAATTTTACTTTTGCTTAAAAAGAAAGTATCTGCTAAAGTAATGAAGTATGTTTCATAACATTGTAAGATGGAAGCATTCGCAGTAATAAGAAGGTGAAATACCTTCTTATCAGTATTCTTCAGTGCTTTGTTATCTGAAATGCTCTTTTCAAAACACTTCTATCAGTCATCAGAGATTATACTCTTTCAGGGAGAACAGAATTAATGTGGCATTTGCCTTACCTCTCTTCAAACTAATTCATGCTAACACAGTTCCGATGTCTTCTGCGTTAGCTTGTACACCTGCTCTTAGCTTAGTATCAGAAGAAAACACTCCTAATTTCTACACAGTGAAAAACAACTTGGCTTCTGTATTTTTCAAGAAGCAGTCTGAAGCATTTCATCAAACCTGCAAAAGGGTTATGATTTCCAGAAAGGGCCAGGTTCCTACATAATTCAAGCCACATCTAAAAGACTGCTTAGTCCTCAACCACTCAGAAAAGGATCTACCACTGGATGAAGTGTTTGCTCTATGGTTTTACTCATAATATTAGATATTATTTTGGTTGAAGAATTTGTAGAATAGTTTCTTCACTATTTTTCAGAACTGTCACCTTCCCCAGAACCTATTTTGGCAGAATAATTGTTAACATTTCCAGACACCTCGTTTCCCCTGTGCAGCACCATTTCTGGACATGGAGAAACATGAAAGCAGTTTGAAGACAGTCATATTACTTATAGTACCTTTATACTGCCTGACTGTCTGGGGGAAGAGGTTCCTCTGTCTTTTGAAAGAATAGTTTGTAAGATCAGTCAAGGATGAAGGTAGGACTTGAAGAAGGCAATTTCATCCAGGGAAAACATTTATAATTGGATAGCCACTCCAAACACATTTCTAAGTCCCAAATAGCTCTTTGCATTCATACATGTTTTAGGCGCAGTGATTTCAAAGATATTTCACTATGTACTGACTATTTTGCAAAGCAAATACCAACACAATTATCTCCCATAATTATTTAAAATAGTTCTCAAACAATTTCATTTCTAAATTACATTACAGTGCAACTGGAACCATTACAAATGATCATATTGTTTAATTAGCCAGTTTCTCCTAATTTCTCCTACGATTCAGAATTTTAATTAACATTTCCTTGCTCTTAAACTGAGTGTAATTACTAACAGCTCACGTGAAATCCGAACCAAAATTGAATCTTTTAATAAACTGCTATTCTGCAAACTGTAAGGAAATACACTGTTTAATACCTAAGCATTTCTTGTTTTATAATAAAGCATTTATTTGGCTAAAATCCTTACCTATTCCAAATGAAGAACTAGTTCAACAGTCCAACAGCAGAACCCTTCTGTGCACAAAAACAAACATAAAAGTGAAGTAAAAAGCCCAAGCATACATCAGTCTCTGCTTCAGAAATAGAAGTAACTGTATAGAAAAAAAGGAGATGTGTCATCTTATGTGTAAAAACGGACAAACAAAACCCCCCATCTCAACACCTCCCCCCCCCCCAAAAAAACAAAACACCAAACACCCCACAAAAACACCAAACAAAAACACAGAAACCAACACCAACACCACAACAGAAAGAACGCAAAAGCACCAAAGT
>JAAGNO010013675.1:80984-93941 GCA_033439905.1 Ceryle rudis | reverse complement strand
GACACCACTGGCCTTCTTGGCCACAAGGGCACATTATTGTCTTATGGAAAACTTATTGTCCACCAGGAGTCCAAGGTTCTTCTCTGTGGAGCTGCTTTCCAGTAGGTGAACCCCTAACCTGTACTGGTGCATGGTGTTATTCCTCCCCAGGTGTAGGACTCTACACTTATCCTTGTTAAACTTCATGAGGTTCCCCTTTGCCCAGCTCTCCAGCCTGTCCAGATCTCACTGGATGGCAGCACAGCCTTCCAGTGTATCAGCCACTCCTTCCAGTTTCATATTATCAGCAAACTTACTGAGGGTGCACTCTGTCCCTTCATCCAGGTCATTGACAAAAGTGTTGAATAAGACTGAACCCATCACTGACCCCTGGAAAACACCACTAGCTACAGGTTGCTAACTGGACTCTGTGCCGCACTGATCACAACCCTCTGAACTCTGTTGTTTATCCAGTCCCCTCTGTCATCTTCAGATTTGCAAAAATAAGACCTAGTTATTATTCAGACTTCCTTCTATAAGGTATATGTAGAGCACTAATTAGCAACAAAGGGTGAAATCAGCGTATTAGCTAATTCTTGAAAATATTTCTTCTTCCTGCATCTATTTTTTTTGCTTTTATCAGGCTCACATCTGAGTCAGTAATTTTGCCCAGACCGCTGTTCCAGGAGCAATGGAATATCCAGGTGACAACAGTATGTCCACATCATCTTCATATTCAGTTCTTACTGAGAAGGAGGGGAATGAAGCCAGACTTAACCCTGAGAAATGGTCTGGGGAAATCAGTGTGGCTGCTCATCAGATTTGGACTTTGTCACCATTCCTCCTGACTGCAAACCACCAACATATTGCAGGGGATTGAAGCCAACTGTTTAAGAACTTCCAGTTTGTCTGTCCTTTTTCTGTGGCTATAAAATATATCACCATTTCCATGCCCTTTCCCTAGGAAGACTGAAAATTGATAGATTTTGACGGAGTTAGCTTTTCTCTACCTTTCTCATAGCTTCACATGAGAAAAGCACTGTTATCAAGCTATCATTTTAAACTGCTAAATTTATATTGTGCCAGGATTTTTTTCATGCTTCCATTGTGTACCTGATATGTTTTGCTTGCGTTTGAAAGTGAAATTGAAACTACCAATTCCCTTATTTTCCACTGTAGGAGAAGCTCATATATGTGCTAAGAGAAGCAAGGTTCCTTGAGCAGCAGTCTAAGGTTCTAAATCCCTGTCTGTCATCCTGGGTAAGTATGCAATGGAGCTTCTCTGAAGCCTCAGTATCCTTCAGGTCCTGAGTGGCCTTTTCCCAGGAGGAAAATGACTTAACAAAGCACAAGCTATGCTGTTTGCTTCTAGTTCAAGCGTTAAGGGATGCACTATTCTAAAAAAAGTCGCCTTTTACACTCAGCAAAGCCACATGATGAGTCTTCCAAACAGGAAAGTACTTGCATTAGTGACACAGGAACTAGCAATATGTGACGACGTGAACCTATATGGTGCTACTCCTCATCCTGTATGACAAGGAATCAAGAAAAACCTGAGGGGCATGAGTGACATCTCACTAAATAGCCCCAGCTCACGCCGAACACATGTGCTATGTAATGTCACACGTAGCTCAATGTCACACAGCATGCGCTAGAAAAAAGAATTCGAACAGGAAGAGTGAACATCTGCTCCTAAGTGGAAGAAAAATGATTAATATTCACATAGGAATAGATGTATTTAAAGAATTCCTTATGGAATTTTAATACAGTTTAATTGTATTTGTTCAGGATAAGCAGCAGCATATTACAGGCACCCTGTGATTAATATCACCTACAGAAAATGAAAAATTTGCAGCCAGCTGTAATACCAGTTAATACAATAGAGACAGCAATTTGTTTTAATGAATGTTACTCTCAGCTTTCAACTAGTTAAGAAGCCAAAAAAACCTCTCAAGTTCCATACTGCCAAACTTGCAAACTTCATTTTAGGTGCCTAGAAAAGCACTCCTCAGCGCAATGGGAAAAAGGGAGGTGTCCCCAAAGGCTCCCAGAAGGAAAATCTCTCTGCCCAATTTTAAGCCTTTTTTTTACCTGACATGTTTGCCTAACATATTTAAAAAGATTCAGCTCTAATCCCAGTAGCTAATGCTATATTATTAAATACTTCACTTTAATTATGAAATAAGTACTTGTCAATCTTCCTTGCTTTCATTCTAATGTAATCTCCCTTCCAGGCCTCTCTCAATAAAAATTAAAGGCTTGATTTCGGAAGTTAATAGATGTTAGATTATTGGTGAACTTCTTCACAGTAAAGGATCTATACCCATAATAGAAGAAAAATACTGAAATCATACATAGAAAAGTTGTAAGGAAAATAAAGGAAAACCTGATATGGTAAAAAAAGAAAGTTCATTCAGCATGTATGATTTTTTCTAATTTTATGTACATATTTGAAGAATACCTCAATCAAGGAACAGTTACTAAAGCTGAGAGAAACAGAACAAGTAAGTATTCCTGACTGGCTTCAGTTATTGTAACCAAAAATAAACCAAGTTATAGAAAAACGTATTTTTAACTTCATCTTGACGTAGAAAGAAAGTAAGGTTCATCTGTGTTGTTCCTAAAGTTCTTCCAAACCAAAAAGCTGAGTAAGAGTTATTATTAGTTGCATAAATCTTGGAAACTTGTTGCAATCCAGACTGTGATCACTAATGACTATAGAGCAGAAATCACAGTAAAAATTTATCAGTGAGATGGTTTGTCTATCTGAATGAGCTGACCCACACTCCTCCTAATGACTTCAGCCTCTGCCTGTCTGATCTATTTTAGTTCCTCGTTCCCATCACCACGAGATCTTCATTTGACCTGCAGCTGTGGTTTATCTCCTCCATTTGTAAAAGCCCATTCATCTTCACCACAAACAATACTTCTCTCAGAATACTCTGTTACCCCCTTTCCAGGCACCACCAGCGCTGCTCCTCCTCACCCTTCCCTACTTATGTCATAAAATCATAGAATAGAATCACAGAATGGTTTGGGTTGGAAGGGAACTTTAGCAGTCATCTAGTCCAGCCCCCCTGCAGTGAGCAGGGACATCTTTGACTAGATTAGGTCCTAGCATCCAACTTATATGTAATTTATAGCGCCTTAGCTCTAATGACTTTTTAGCAGAATTCAAGTCTTCTTCACACCTCTCCAGTGACAAAGCTGCTGAAACTGTTAATCTTTCAATCATTAATTTCTTTTTCCCCTTATGTAACCCAAGATGCCATTCCCTCTACCTAGACATTCCGATATTTGCTTCTTCTGCACCTACTTTTACTCTACAAGGCAACTTTAGTATACACTGAGAAGTACCCCAACATTTACCATCACTGATTCATCCACTCTTCCTTTAGCTCAACCATCCTCTACTTCCTTTTAATGACCTTCCTTTTAACTTCAGTGACAGTCCCAGAGAGCTTTTACATGTCCAGGATTTGTTCCTCAAAATCTCAAAAGTATTTGCTGTCTCTACTTCTGTTTCCACACAGAATCCTGCCAATTTGGCCTTTCTCTTCCTTTCAGCCCTGCTTTCCATGGAGAGAAATGAGTCAGCCTGGCTCTGCCATGATCCCAATCACTTTCTCCTACAAAACCTGTGCTTCCCACCTGCCTCAGCAGCTGAGATTCATTTCACCTTACTCTAGACACATCTGCACTGTCTACAGTGGAGTCAGACTGGTCATTTTTTGCCTTTTCATTGACAGAGAAATAAGTCATCTTAGGGCACAGTTGACCTCCCCCCAAGTCAGGCTTTAAAAGAGAATAGATGAGTTGTGCCACAAAAGTATTTGCTTCTCTGTGTCATCCGTAACAGAAATCTCAAGAACTAATTCAGTCAGATGTAGCTGGCTACAGTTAAGCCACAAAAGAACCCCTCAGTTTGCAGCCTTATCTACCCTACAGCTGCCAGTGCAGGTTCAACATGACAAAGCAAGCATGTCACGCTTCTTTTCTCATTTCTTCAGATCACCAGCACAATATGTATCTTGGACCTGCAACTTGTACACCAGACAAAACTAACTTTTTTTTTTTTTTTTAAAGATCTGTTTATTCAGATCGCTCAGCCCTGCACATGCTTTCAATTTAATGTAAAACAGCTCTTCAAATCTCCTCCGATGGTTCTCCATTGCCCCCAACCTCAGAAAGCTGAGCAGATGGTACTCTGCTCTTGTGCAAAGGTCAATGTTTATCATAATACCATTTAGAGTATCGACTGACATACTGTGTTACAGCAATACTATATTGTTTCCCTTCTTAGTCTCCTGAAATCGTTTCTTCTCTTGTCTTAATTTGAGATTACAAATTCTTATGGGCAGATATAATATTTCTGCTCTGCATTTATCCAGCACTTCTTATAATGGGCTATTGTATCATGACTATGCCTTTGAGGTATTATAAATATAAACAAATAACAAACAGGCTAACACAATTACATTTGGGGTTTGCTTACAGCTATGCAATTTTGCTTGGACATTAAGCGAAAGAAAAATTAGACCTAGCATATGTAAATGCTTCTGTAAGGACACTGCCCCCCAACCCCAAATATTTCCTTATATTAGAAATGCCATCTAACAAATAAAAGGAGAATTATAGGAAAACATTAGCAGATTTACAAAAGGACCAAACAGCACAGATATAATTATATCTACTTCATTGTTAATATGTAGTGTTCAGAACACTTCTGTACATTTGCTACCCTCTCTTTCCCTGGCTCTGCTTTAGTTTCCTTCTTTTGCAGTAACTCACACACTTTATGGCCTTGACAACACTAGAAAAATAAGGCAAATCTACAGTCAGTGTTTTTCACAAATTCATCCAGCCCTGGGACAAACACTAAAAGAATGCCCTGTCAGCTGCAAACCTTTCCAAGTTTTCAAAGGTGAGATTTTAAGAGCAATTCTTTCCATTTGTAAGAGGTATTTATTTCTTCCCATCTGTCAGTTAAAAATCAGAAAACTGACTTCTTGAATGACAGGCAAAAGACTAAGCAAAGTCACAACTGTAACATGAAGTCTTTTAAGATCTCTTAAGCTATTTTATAGTTCTGCTTATGATCAGTCCTACATTAATAGGAATTTTTACCCCCAAAATAGAATCATCATCTTAACATTGAAGAAAAAGGAAGATACCAATGGAGCACACAACTTTTCACTACCTAGACTATGCATGACCATGTTTAATTATACAGCTACTAGATTTTATATATATATGTATCATTTTCAGAACTTTAATTTGATGATTTTTTAATTGTCTTTACCTGTTGCTGATAGAAATCAGTGTCTTAATGTTGCACGGCTTTGTCTTTTGATTACTGAAAGTGATTAAAGCAACCAGCAGCATTAATTTTTCACAGTGCTATAAAGCAACACACAAAATATCACTTTCCTGTTCTTCATTTATTCACATAACATGACATATAGCTGTCAGTTTGCTAGGATTCCAGTAATGCAGTTCATATGCAGACAGCAAGCAGCCACAGTCATGGGAGTAAAGCTTTAACACACCCTGCCCACAATGAGAGAGAATCGTGTGTTGGTTACAGGACATAAGGTTATTTATTTTTAAGTTGCCCATCCTTCTTTTGTGAAAGAATGTTTCAAAAGATGGATGGAACATTTTCTGAACCACAGAAACTGAGCAGAAATACCATCTAGTCACCTGGTCAACCTACTGACGAAGAAGTATCCATAGCCCACATCAGGCAGGACTAACAGAAAAAACCAATCAGGGCAAACAAGAACCTCTCTGTTGTGCTGCTGAGGATATGTATAAAGATTGCTATTCCTACAGATGGATCTTCTGAAGCCTGATAGGAAAATGAGTATTTATGATATCGAAATTCTACAGTAGTAAAAATAATTACAGTTATGCACACATTACAAATGCTATGGAATTATATGCAACTTGCAAATAATAGGAGAGTGCAAGTATGCATTTTGCAAAATAATACACTTCTAAAAGTTTGCTGTTGTGTGGAAGCAAACTTTTTTTTTTGTCTAAGGAAAAAGCCAACAACAGGACTATTATACAGGTGCCCTCTGCAGGACTAAGCCATGCTTTTCAGAGCTGAACATTTGATCTGAGAAAAAACAGGTCTATTCCACTGTGATTACTGATCACCTGGCTTTACTTTGGGGTGGGCTTTTTGTTTCTGTGGCCAACAGGCACATGTCCTCCAGCAGCTCCGTGCTTCTCGTCCGCTCTGCACACCCCCCAGGGAACAAGAAATTCCCTATCTCAACTCCACGGTGGCCAAATGCAATCTGCCTCTCATGCATCTGAGCAGCTGGTGACAGAGGTATAGTCTATGCTGGACCGAAGTGAAATTAGAAGGCAAGGCTGCAAGCAAAAACACACTATATCAAAATGTCAAAACTGACAAAACGCCAAATCAAACGAAAGCAATGATCAAAGACAGAGACAGTTTTAGCTACCTGTAATGACCGTTTCTTACTCCTTCTTTTATTCCTCATCCAAGCCATTTCTTCCTTGATGTATGAAGTAATAGCTGACCCTGAACACTTCTGCAATGGTACTTTCATCTCAACCCTCAGCCTCCCTGAAGCTCACTGCTAAGGCAGCTTCACCAGGAATTGGCACTTGTTCTGTGAGCTGAGGCTGAGCTACTGATAGCCACGGGCATAATTCTTTGTGCACTGCATCCTCTTGACCAAACTTCTTGGATTACCAACAGAAAAAAACAAAAAAAAACATAAGGCAAAACATAAGCTTTCAGAAGTCAACGTGATTTTTAAACATGCTTTTGTGGTATTCTCTATGTCACATTCAGCAAGGGGAGTCTTAGTTTCCTGAGATGTATATTAACTTTCTTGCATTTCCTCTCCCAAGTAGTTATTGCATTCCTTTTAATGACTTGTAACACTGGGAAAACTCAGGAAATATAGTGCAATTCATCCAACCTGCATTTCACAAACTTGAAAAGGAATAAAAATATTGTTAAAGCTGTATAAATGACAACTTAATCCCATATCAGATAGAAGTAAACATATCAAGAAGCCAAATTAAATACAATCTCTTTTTCTGATTTTCTCCTTGGACTGCCACACACCAAACATTTCATATGATCTGTGAGGTTTCCAGGATAATAAAGCAGAAACATACATTTCTATAATTCTTTTTGTATTTACAGCAAGACAAATTGTCTTGTTTTGAAACACCAGGTCTGATTGGAGTTGTACAATAGGATATAAAATTGTCATTGAAGCAGTTTGTGTTTGTGTAGAGTCAAATATCACATTGACAGTATAACAGGAGTTGACTGCACTTTGAAAAAAATCTATCTTCAGATTGTTATCCAAACTAAACTCACAGAATCACAGAATGCTAGGAGTTGGAAGGGACCTCTGGGGATCACCTAGTCCAACCCCACTGCCAAAGCAGGTCCACCTAGAGCAGGTTGCACAGGAATGCGTCCAGACGGGTCTTAAAAGTCTCCAGAGAAGGAGACTCCACAACCTCTCTGGGCAGCCTGTTCCAGTGCTCCGTCACCCTCACGATAAAGAAGTTTCTCTTCATGTTGAGGTGGAATTTCCTATGTTCCAGTTCATGCCCTTTGCCCCTTGCCCTGTCACAGGGCATCACTGAGAAGAGGCTGTCCCCATCCTGTTGACACCCACCCTTCAGATATTTGTAAACATGAATAAGATCCCCTCTCAGCCTTCTCTTCTCCAGACTAAACAGCCCCAGGTCTCTCAGCCTTTCCTCATAAGAGAGATGTTCCACTCCCTTAATCAACCTTGTAGCCTCCTTTGGACTCTCTCTAGTATTTTCTCATCTCTCTTGAACTGGGGATCCCAGAACTGGACACAGTACTCCTCAAACCTTGCTCTACACTTCTAATCTTCTAATTTTACTGTTTCTAGTGTGTACAGACTGATTCAAAATGCAAATGCAAATCTGGAAGAAAACCAGAAAGTTATTTTTACCTATGTTGTGCTGTTGCTACTGAGATGTTTTGGTATTTAAATAAAACATGTTTTCTGCTTGCAATTTTTCTTCTATTTGTTCTGTGCAAGACTGAATTTATATCAACCAATGTTTTGAATGGTGGGGCCTGAAGTTATCCTTCCTGATTTCGGCTTATAGCCTCCATAAAGACAGACGTCTTTTAAAAGACAGTGGGAACTGTCCTATTTTCAATAAATGGATCATGATCTGAAAATCTTGCACCTTATTGTCCTAGTAAGACCAGATGTTTACACATGCCACAGTTGATGCAGTCCATTTATACTCCCACTGAATTCCAGACAGTGCCCAGCATACTCATGGAGAAATCTCTAGTGTGTTCACACCTTCTCACCCAGACACTGATGTCTGGGGCGCTGCATCAGTGCTCAAGACCAAGCAGCAGCACCTTCTGCCACGTTCTGCAGTTTTAATCAGTAGACAGGACTTGGGTTTTGAGTGGGACCAGGGCACTTCGCAGAACAGTACAAGGGCAGAGGTACAGGTCAGATCAAAGGGTCCATAGAGCTCAGTATCAGGAGGCTACAAATAAAGAACTTTAAGCATGGGTACACTCCTAGCATACACCAACTTTTGGTTCAAGAACTTTCTAATTCAGAGGGGGCAACTTTTGACTTCAGTGGTTCTTTCTTTCATTAATTCGTTCAATGCCTTTTTGAACCTCTGAAAATTTAGAGCAGCCAAGGGGAAAAAATATATATAGCTCAAATAAATGCAGAAGCATTTCTCTTTCAGAGTTCTGATTGTTTTTGTCATCTATCTCCAGAATTTCAACTATTAACATGGTTTTCTCATTCTATCCAGAACAGACTCTAAAATACAAAGGCTACCCACTTCTGAAAATCTCCTCCTCTCTGAAGTGAGCCATGAAATCTGTTGACACTGAACAGCAGCTTATCAGTCTTTCCCACTGCAGAGCAATGTAAATCTAACAGGAATAACTAGTAAAACATCCCAGCCTGCTTGGTGTAGGCACAGAAAGCCCCTTCAACATCTGCACTCTCTAAGGGATTTCAGTAGGCAAGATTATAAAAAAAAAAGAGGGAGAGAGACAGAGGGAGACACTGATTCAAGTCACAGGGAGCCAGCGAAGAGAGACGTATTTCAGTTGAGGTCAAAAGCCTCAAGTTAATTGCTTGAAGTAGTTAGGAATGCTGACAGATGCAAGCCTTTTCTCACCTCTTTGTGGTGAAAATATTGATTGGCTTTATATAAAGCTGTTGCACTGGGAAAGATTAGAACCAGGTAAGCTGCACTGTGTGGCTATGAGTTTGGCATGCTTGAGAATGAAAAAGGAACTCGAGAGAGGTGTGGCATGTTGGCTGCTATAGACCAAGTAAGTCATGAGACAGAAAATCCTCACCTACCTGTTAATCCAATGTCATCCAGCAAAACATTGTCAAATCCAGGTCATTACAGGACTTCACATTTCCCTTAACTGAACTTCATGAGGTTCCTGTAAGCTCAATTCTCCAACCTGTCAGGGTTCCAATGACAAGCCAACCCTCTGGTCTACCACTCCTCCCATTTTATATTATCTGTAAACCTGACAAGGCTGGACTCTGTCCCATCGTTCAGGTCATCAATGAAGATGTTAAACAGTAATGGTTCCACTGTCAATCCCTGTGGCACACCACCGGTTACTGGCCTCTAGTTCAACTTTGTGCAACTGATCACAACCCTTTGAGCTTAGCAGTTCAGCCAGTTTCCAGTCTACCTCACTGTCCGCTTATCTTGTCCATTAAGACCCCAACAGACAATAACATGACCATTCTCTACTAAAATGAATCAGACAGAAAATCCAAGAACTTTTTGGTGCTATGCACTTCACTTTCTAAGTTGATAGTTCAGTTTATCTTCACCTTCAGCTGCAAGGTGCCAGCTGTGAGGGGAACAGTGGGGCATTTAGTGTAACAGAGCATGGTCAGGGGTTGTTGTTCACTGAAGGTAGAGGCTTTCACTGTAGATGACACCATGTCACAGATGCTACTCTTTCCTTAGCTGCTGTCCCCTGAGATTAAAGATAAGGTCCTAAAGTGGGAAATATATGTCCGAATATACTGCTGAGGCCTTTATCAGTAGCATATGACAAATTTATTGGCTTAAGGAGTGAATTCTTCTATGGCCATAAGGGTTTTCTGGGATGCGCTAGTCACTGTGATGTCTGTCAGATGTCACATTCTTTGCAACTACACTAGGAGCAAGAGCTTACAGTAGGTCCAGAGAGAGGGTCATCGCTGTTCAGCTCCTTTGCAGGAAGCATGGCCATGGTCATGGTTTCTCTCTGTCCCACTGTATGCCTGTCCAAAATCCAAATGGTATTACAGAGTGTGACTGGACCACTGGTCACTCCCATCTAAAACTTGAAGAGTATTTCACAGGCCTAGTATGAGTTTGGCATCTGCCGCTTAGAGCTCCGTTGAACCTGTGGGATCCACCTGGTGGGACATGGTCCACGAAATGGCACGTGTCACTGCCACACCTTTCATGGTGGAAAGACTACAGCACTAGCATTTTACAACTAGCCAGATAAATTCAGAGGCCACAAGCAAGTGAGATCTAGAAGATTTTAATCTATTTAGTGTGTCTATGCTTTAATTCTTTTCAGTATAAATGGGATTTCAGTTAAGAAAAAAATCAATAGCAGTTCTGCCTTTGAGACTTATTTCTG
The DNA here is from genome assembly GCA_033439905.1 of Ceryle rudis. Taxonomy (NCBI): domain Eukaryota; kingdom Metazoa; phylum Chordata; class Aves; order Coraciiformes; family Cerylidae; genus Ceryle; species Ceryle rudis. The sequence continues at coordinate 83,260 of JAAGNO010013675.1, read as the reverse complement.
AGGGCTGAGTGACCCTTTACCCTGTTAATCCATAAACGGCCTGTTCCCAATTCTTTTCTGTTTCTCATTTCATACCTTTGATCCTCTCAAAATCTATTTTCTCCAGGCAGTTATGTCTGTGATTAATTTGGATATTTCACACTTTGCTGTGTGTGGAAGTCAAGTTTACTTACAATCGTAAATGAACTAGGCTATAAATAAAGACATCACCACACAGTCTGATGCACAGAGCTACTTTCCTTTTCAGGTTATGTTTTTTATATATATCCAAAGTATCTGTATTACAAGCTGTCAGTCCCAGTTAAAAGGAGATGAAGAGGCATAGGGCTGGTTTCACCTTGTGTAGTTATTTGCCGCCAGACAAATATAAAAACATAAAACCACAGCTGTTTGGTTACAATACAGTTTCAAAACTTTTGCACCCACATATCTGGAGCGGCACACTTTCCAGCTACAGTCTCATTATTCACTGTTTGAAATGAAGCAGTCATATTTCTTGTTTAATTAAGTCACATAAAATAATGTAAACTCTTAAACAAAATTATTTATTGCCTGGTTTCCAAATTAAACAGTCACTAATGCTGAGATCAGTACAAACATGTCTTTTCCTCATTACTCCAGTCCTACAGAAATTACTGAAAAGCTGCAGCTTCAATTCTGTTTTTCCAAGGATCACTGAGTATTCCACAATACGTTTCAGAGCATCCCAGAGTAGCAAAGCATCCAAAAATGTCTGCAGAGGATAAAGCACTCTGGCAATAGACTACTGTCTGTTGATCCAGTGTAAAAGCAAAAGAGGTGAGAAAAGTAACTCAATAATTTGAGATGAGCTTGGTAAGAGATGATTTTCAGAAGCTCATCCATTATTTTTTTTTTATATGTCAGGTGAGCTAATAAAAGATATCATCTTCCCCCAAAAATCAAAGCTCAAAAATGGATGGAAAATGTATTCAGATATGAAATATGAAGGCCCACAGAGAAGTCTACTAGAAGGAAGAAGCAACAGTAAAAAAATTATTCTATGTAAACTGAAGTTGTATGCTACCACAATATACAAAGTGAGTTTTCTGTATTTGATTGAGAAATAAATAGGGTTTTGTAAAACTCTCATCAGAAACCAGAAATTAATCATTCAGCTGATTATCTCTACATGCTTGTCAGGTGGGGGGCTTTTTTCTTTATTTTCTTTTTGCCAACAGTAATGAAAGATGATATGGGTAGCAGTGGGGGAGCACATGGGAGGAGGGTGTCAACACCACTACCTCTTCACAGGCTCGGCTCAAGATCTGCTTCATAAAGTAGGCAGAGCTGGTGGCACGTCCTCAGCTTCCCTAGCAGAAATCAGTGTCCTAAATTTGCTCAGTGCAGGTAACGTACATATATCTGCCTCCAGTAACTGCTCTGGAATATCTCCATAACAAAGCTAAAGAGTTGAGGGAACTGCTTATGAAGGAAGGAGAATGCAAAGCATGCTCATTGCAGAAATAGTGTTTCATTTTGCCAAGTATCAAATTTAGAAAAGACTGATTCAATGTCTACATTTAGCCTATTGAGCCACTAATTCCAGCTTGGGGGTCAGTTAGGAAGTAGAGCTTTGCCAACAGATGAGAAAGCAAAGCTATGCCCTCATTCAGGAAGGCAGATGGGAAAGAAGGAAACTGCAGGGAAAAGCAAGCTAATAGAACTTAAAAAAAAAAAAAAAATCAGGAAAAAAAATTAAAGAAATAAAATTCACAAGATCCTTTACATCAACTTTTGTCCATAAGATATAAAGATACAGGGCAACTTTAGTAAAATAAACAAGAAAAGTCCCCCACTCCCTGTAGAAACCTTCTGCAGTTAAAAGTTTAAAAGTTTAAAAAATGGTGAAGGTAAGTTAGTGTAGACTTGGCTCCATCCTGCCAGACTGGACAAAAATTACCATATTTAATTATGACATATGCCAAGAGCATTCTAGGAAAAAATTACTTAAAAATGAATTTTAATGTACCTTCAGACACAAAAGCTTCATATTGTAAAGACAAAATGGCATCCTAGGTTAATAATTTTCCTCTAACGTAAAACCCAAATGCATGTTCCTTTACGTCATGTTAAGCACTGAGTATTACTTTTTTGGGGGGCGTGGGGTCAGGTTTTGGGGGGAGATTTTTTTTTTTTTTTTCTAAGTACAGTCTTCCAATCTTAAACTTTCTTGTAAAATTACAGAATCACAGAATCATCTAGGTTGGAAAAGACCCATGGGATCATCGTGTCCAACCATTCACCCTACTCTACAA
>JAAGNO010013675.1:51479-80884 GCA_033439905.1 Ceryle rudis | reverse complement strand
TTAACACTGGCCCAGCGATCCAGTCTATCTAAGTCTCTCTGGAGAGTCTCCCTATCCTCACACAGATCAACACACCCGCCTACCTTGGTGTCATCTGCGAATTTACTGATGATAGACTCTATGCCCTCATCGAGATCATCAATAAAGACGTTAAATAGAAACGGTCCCAACACTGAGCCCTGAGGAACGCCACTTGTGACCTGCCGCCAGCTGGATTCAATACCATTGGCCACTACTCTCTGGGACTGTCCGTCCAGCCAGTGCTTGATCCAGCAGATCGTATTCTCATCCAAGCCATGCGCAGCCAGTTTTTCCATTAGAAATCTATGGGGAACAGCGTCAAATTGTCATGGATGTTTATAATTGTGCTGGAAATTAACCTATCATTCAATGCCATTCCAGGGCCAAAAACACTGGAAAGTAATTCAAATACTGCTGTGCCAATATATCAATATCCAGCCATGGAACTGAACAGCTTCCCTTGCCAGTGGTAAAATACCTAAAGCTATTTAGCTCAATCTAGCACTGTTAAAATCTGCTCCAAAAAACTGCTTGCGATCAATTAGCAAACCATAAAATTATTTCTGTCAAAATTTTTGATTATTATTCTTAAAGTGTTTCTCCAAAAAGCGTTCATGTCATTGCCCACAGAATTGGGTCAGCGTAGGAGGTTGGTTATTGATCTGATTTAACATGAGCCAGCAGTGCAAAAGAGAAATATATCTTGACACAATTTTTGTACATTGAACTGTCCAATCATATCCTACCTACTCAAAAAACCCCCAAAGTAATATACGTATTGATAACCACTCCTCCATATTCTACTACTTTTTGGGTTTAGATACCAGTTACAGAAAAAGGAGTTAGAGCAGGTGTCATTTCTTAGTTTTGTAGTGGTGTCTATTAAAATTAGAACTATCTTCTAAGTAGACACAATTCGGAAACAGAAGGTGAATAGTTACATATAAGCATGTGCTTATGCTGCTTCAGTCAAGGTGACTAGACAACATAAGAGAATAATGCTTTGGAGACTTTCTCCATCCAACAAGGTTCTTCCAAGGAAGAAAGAAGCTCTTCATTTGAAAAGACACAAGGCACTTAAGAGGCAGTCACTATCATGCTACTATTACCAAGCAGACTGGATTCTATCTCCTCAGCACACAAATATTATACATTAAACTAAAAATGTTGGTCTCAAAAGAACCAACTCTTGGACCTTTGCACTAAGGTCCACTAGTCATTAATATGCAATTGGTAAAAAAATAAAAAGTATTTTAAAGGAAAGCAACTGGATTTCTAAGTTTTAAGAAGCAGAAAATTCATAATATACAACTGTCTTTCCATTGACTATGTAGTATATAGATTAAGTCCTATAACAGAATGAAAACACAGGAAAGTCATAGAAGTTATCAGTTCATACTTTTAGATTAGATAAGAAAATTAATATAACTATTTTTCATGTTGTTCCAAAAAGGCATTTATTTTTCTCATTAGTAGAGCAAATTATGTCATATGTTTTGATAACTGCAAAGAAGTTAATTTTTTTCATAAGTTCACACAAAATTTCAACGTCATCAAATACCATTTATTTGAAACTAATTATTTAGGAAACCTTGTTGTAGCTTTGTTGCCAATGCTCGTTCTTTCTTTCAACAACTACGCTTTGAGTACACTGATGACAAAATACTGTCCTTTTAATCTCTGTAGCATCATTCCCAGAAATTTCCACGTGAACATCTTAAATGTTTTTTCACCAACGTGAGCTAAAGCGTACTTAAACCACTTAAATGAGACACTGAAGTCAGTATGCCAGTGTTCAGTACAAACACTTCCCTTCATTTCAGGGCCCATCAGGTTCACCAGCACTTGTCATTTTCTGCTTCTTAAAGCAACAATAGCTTTCTACACAGGAGACTCAGAACAAAGCAAAGTACACATACACAAAGCCAACCAAGCAAGCAGTCCCACCGTGTAACAGCCTATCTGTTGAGCTGGGAGAGAATTTGCACTCAAATTCTTTTTTCTTCACTTTCATGAACAGTAAAGCAGGAGCCAGGTGCAAGGAAGAAATCAGGAAAATTGCTGCAAGTGTCTAAACCCACAGACCTTGTAGAAACATCACAGGAAATTCTCCTACTTTCTGTCACAAAACTTACCATATGGGAAAGTTTCCTTAAATTCCAGTTTTGATGGGCAGATAAAGAATCTCAGACCTCGATTCTACACATAAATATCCTGATCTGTATTTGCTTCTAGCTTTCAAGATCAAAGTTGTGTGGCTACAGCAAAACAAGAAACGTATATTCATTACTGACCAGGCAGTGGTAATTTGTGCTTGAGGGTAAGCGACAGCTTCACCATCCTGCAAAAAGTGGGTTTGCATTGATCACAGCTGGATTCTCAGGCAGGAAGGCAGATGCCTTGTGTGCTGCTATCACTTCTATATTTCAGACACCTTACAGTCTCTAATTTTTTCCCACAGCTTCATTTTTTTTCTCAGACAAAACTGTTTGGGGTGGTCCTTCCTACTGTACACCAAGAAAAAGGCAGCATGGAGGTGTAATACCAAAGGTTTTCAGAAGCCTCCCTTGATCCCCACATTGTTCTTCAGACACAATGGACCTGATTTTTGTGTCTTCTCTTTGCTCCTTTCCAGGCAAGCAGTGGCAATATAATGAACTGCAAGCTTTGCAAAGCAATGAGCAAAAGCAGACACAGTCTTAAAAAAAAAAAAAAAAAAACCAAAAAAAAAAAAAACCAAACCAAAACCAATCAAAATCACCAAGTAATATACTTAAGCTTGCAGTTGCCAGCCAAGAAGGCCACGTGGGAAATCAACTCTTGCATTTTCTTGGCAAACAGACACACCCCAGGCTTTAGTGCCTCCATACTAAGTCTATTGATGAAAAGCAAATCTAAAACCCACAAAATTGCAACAAAGAAAACCAGAGATACAGTTTCAGAAGTTCTCAAAAGTGAGGCATTTAGTTCTGAAGAAGCTGAAAAAATCTTCGTTGGCAAACTTTTAATCAGCGTACTTAAAAAATGCTCAAGCCTCATTTTGGAAATATTAGTATTAAGGCTCTTTGTCTCACCGAGTAAAACATACTGTAGATAGTCATCTCACAAAATGCATTTGAATCACACTTTTATTTCATCATTTAATTTGCAGGAATGGAGGTGCACGAACAGACTCAGCCTATCCAATATCTTGATGTTTTGGCAAGAGAGGTCAGCTGTGCTTCGCTTTACTGACTGCCTGCTGAAAAGCTGAACTGCCAAGATGATGCTTTTCAACACCAAGCCTGGTGTTACTTGTTTAAATAATTTACTACTAATGTCCTCAAGCATCTGTCCCCCTTGTGCTCCTCTTGCTTTTACTGACACTCATGTGGCAGATGGTACAAATTGGTCAACATATACTTGTTACCTCAGTGCAGAGAAGGAAAGCGACGCTGTTGCTGAATCCCTGGACACAGGCCTTTGGAGCTAAGAGTCATGGGCTGAGAAGATAGATGTTGGAATATTAAGTTGTGAGGGTTTAGATGACTTGATGTTCTTTGTGGTATCTTTTCTCTCTTTTTCCTCTCTCCCTATCTACTCTGCTTTTGTTAAAACCTACCCAGAGTACTGTGTTCAGCTCTGGGGCTCCAAGCATAAGAAAGACACGGACATGCTGCAACAGGTCCAAAGGGCCATGAAGATGATCAGAGGTCTGGAACACCTTCTGTATGAGGACAGGCTGTGAGAGTTGAGGTTGTTCAGCCTGAAGAAGAGAAGGGTCCATGGAGAACTTGTAACGGCCTTGCAGAATTTAAAGGGGGCCTACGGGAAAGATGGGGAGGGACTTTTCATCAGGGAGTGTAGTAATAGGATGAGGGCTAATGGTTTTAATCTGAAAGAGGGTAGATTTAGATCAGATACAAGGAAGAAATGCTTCACTGTGGGGGTGGTGAGACACTGGAACAGGTTGCCCAGAGAAGTTGTGGACGTGCCATTCCTGGATGTGTTCAAGGCCAGGCTGGATGAGGCTTTAAGTGACCTGATCTAGTGGAAGCTGTTCCAGCCAATGACAGAGGGGGGTGAAACTAGATGATCTTTAAGGTCACTTCCAACACAACCCATTCTATAATATCTGATTCTATGCTTTCTCAGACCCTTCCCTCTACTTACACACTGAACCCACTGGGTATTAGATATTTCCATCAGGTTGGAAGACATCTTGCAAAGCACAGTGGTTATTTCCAGTACATTATTCCAAATCCTTACAAGAATATGGATAAACAGCTCTCTGCTAATTTACAAAGCAATTGCCTTCTTAAGTAAGATGGCTTTTGAAAGATTCCTTGAACTAAATTAATTTATAGAAGTGTTGTGTTTAATGCACAGATGCTCTTATTTACATATCTGACAGCTGCTCCTTAACTGGAAGTAAAGGGCATATATAGCATCAGTGTCTTTGACCAGCTCTGTTTAATAAACTAAGTGGGAAATTCTCATCTAAGCTGCAGCTTCAGTGTGGTCTCAAGAAGAATGAGTAGAAGGTAACATAAGTACCTGGGGTTCAGCTAATAAACCAATAAAAATTTAAGAAAATCTCACATTGGTTTGCTCGTCAAAATTGACAAGACAACTGGTGACCAATCTCTTTTGTTATAAATGTCGCTAGTGGAAAACCAGATTCACTGAAATGGAAGTGCCTCAAACAAACTTCTGAGTGGAAACAGCAAGGTAGAACCTCAACTGTTTTCCTGCCAACTCATCTGATGAGATGCTGAAAACCCCAGTCTTCCCTGGCAGTGCAACTCTGCCTTGGTCTTTCAGCTCCTTGAAAGTGAATGAGCATATAGGAAGGTGGCTTTCCAGTGGAGATCCTAACAGCTCTGGAGCCACTGCTGGTACCAGGACTTACCAGATGCTCAGGCACTAGGAGAAGCTAGGACTCTGGTAAACTAGAAGTAGAGAAATTGAGCTGCCCATTCATGCTTGTAATATTTATTTATTTATTTATTTAACTGAATGGTTTCATTCTTTTGAAATCCTTCTTCCTAGAAGTTTTCTTCAAAGGAAAATTTTCAATTTTACACCCAGAAAAAAAAGGAAATCGAAAAAGACTGACTAATACATCACCCTACAATGAAATCTGACTGATAAGAACCAAACTGTAAGCAAATGCATTTTATTTTGGCTACATGTGTGTGTCTTCTCCACAAACAACCTAAAGTAGTTTTCTGTTTCTCAGAGCTTGGTGTTCAGCGATCTGGGTTTCTCTGAGACCTTAAGATTTCCAAAACAATTCACAAAAATTAAACAAAAGAAATTTCTTCAGGCTTATATTGCAGCTTCTATCATAACTTGCCACTTAGCATCACTGTAGAACAAAATACTAAAACCACTATCAGGAAGATCTACACAAGCAATGGGGTAATTTGAAATGTGAAAGAGGCAGGAGAGCACAGAAGTATCTCTACTGTACAGGACAAAGGCTGTCTACTTACTTTGTTCACCTTTGTGAGTTTATAACTATGTTCACACTGTATTAACAAAATCTCTGCAGTCACATTGACCTGCAAAGTACAATATCTTAGAGAATCTGGTATCATTTTGTTCCTCCAAGCATTTACATGAATTTCGCATTATGCATGGAACTCAACACTTTCCCATTTACTGGATACAGAGTAAACGCTAACTGAAGTCAATAATATGCAATAACAGCCTCCAACTGTATGTTTACTGAGGTATTTTCAAGTACTTGATGCATAGTATGAACATTTCACAAACCATTTCATCTGGACGTGGAGATGTATATATTTTCTCGCTATTATAAAGGCAAGCCTACAATACCAGTATCTAACAGACATTGAGAGGACATTCTTTCTTTTCTAAATCTTGTCATCATTCATATGCTGGAAGGCATTGTGGGACCAACATATTACTTCCAAAATGTTACCACCTAATGGCAGAAAATACGATGTTACTTTTTGGTTTTTTTACCTTTTATATTTCTCTGATGGAAAGGCAAGGCTCCCCTGGTAAGCAACCTTTGCCAAAGACTAATTCACTGGAAAATTGCTTCTCTAGTGCTTGTTCTTTTCCCCCCTGAATTGTATCTGATTGTCTCTAGTGGCAGATTAATAAACAAACATGACAGACGTGCCCAAAAATTACTTAACCTTTCCAGGTTTCAAATTACATATATTAAGCATTTTTCTGTATTATTCTTTTCAATATTTTAAGTGTATATTTCTAATACTATAACTATCCCAAATCATGATTAGGAATATAAATTTTGTCAATGCCTGTTTTCTCCCAGCTTAGTTATGATTCTCTAAGTTTTTTATGTAGTCAGTCACTGAGGTAAGAAAGAGCTCCACATAAAGAACACAAAAGCTGAGGGGACAAAAAAGTCCTTTCAGTTCCTCCAGGAAGAAATGGGTGGATATCAGGTAATAGAAAATTCTTTCCCGAATAATAACCAAATTTCCCCAATATCTCAAGAACTTTTCTACTCATCTGTGCACCAGCATGCCAAAGATCTTGCTACAAATGAGGCAAGAGAGTTTTGTGGGAGTTCTTGATTAAGTTATAGACAATGTACCACTGAAACCATCAGTGCAACTGCTGGACAGCATCTCCAAATTGACGTGGAAATAGACGACCTTTGCCTAACGAGAAGCTAGGCATTTGCATCCCCCATCAGATTTGTATATTGCAATTTTATATCACATAAGTGACATTATTGAGAGAAGAAGTTTTGTTATGGTGGTAGTTCTATTTTCCCAAATAATTTTTAACAGAAGTGATGACAAGACTGTGTAAAAATGCACTTTAAACAAAATAACCAGCATGTATTGCTTATCTCTTAAATAACAAGGAAGCAGCTAAACAGAGCATAGAAGTCACTTAAATACAAGTCACTTAAATAAATACATTTCAGTGACAGCACTTGAATTATCATTTGAACAAATTAAAAATAAAAAAGTTCCTTCAGTGCAACTGATGTTGCACTGTCTCTTTCAATGAAATTTTCATTTGCCAGTCATTATCATTTTGGTGGAAGACTAAATTATTTGCTGCTTGTCAGTGAGGGGCAGAGTGTAGGCAAAATGTAAGAAGTTGACAAGTTAGATGATAGAAATGAATAAAATTTATGATCTTATGAACCTAATGGCAAGTAATTATCTCCGAACCGGCAGTACAAATGTGCTTTTTCATCATGAATACCTGACGTGTATTAGAAATTTCCAGAAGACATATTATTTATACAGTAAAGCAACAGAGTGGAAAACTTGTTAAATATATGGCTTCTGCATCCAGCATTTAATAGAAAAGTTTAATTGAGTGGTGAACCTTTTAGAAAATTTTTATGCCATGTTAAAAGGCAGATGCTAAAAAAAAAACCCCAAAAAATATCCCCTTACATCAACATCCAAACTTTTTTGGGGTTTGGTTTTTTTTTTTCTTTTTAACATTGACCTGAATCCCTGATTCAGCTGCATTGTATGTTCTGGTTGCAGACTCCAACATTAACAAAGTTGGTTATAAGAGGATTTGTGTGTGTGTGGTTGTGTAATAGAACAGACAATATCACAAAATATAGCACCTCGCAAAAATAGCTTTAAAGTTTTAAGTTGGCAGCCAAGAAGTTGCAGATATCAGAATTGTGGTAGACTGTCCTCCCTTTGTTCTTTTTTGTGTGACTTTGTACACTTACTTACTTGGCACAGAAGTCTTGATTCTTTTTTTCTAAGATGGGAGCTCTGCCTCATTTGGATGCACAGCTCTCTCTATTCAGCATTTTGTGTATGACCCTGTACCTCATTTAGTAAACAATATTCAGATCCTGCTAGAAAGACAGAATGTTTAATTTCCTTGTAGACTTTACAACATTACTCATCCCTTAAGTACTTAAGTGCTTCACTAATAATTTATCCTCACAATATCCCTGAAAAATGAACAGCTGGTATTATCCAAACTTACAGATGAGAAAACAAAGCACAGAGAAATCAAGGTCAAATACACCTGTTAAATAGGTGCCTATTTTGAGTATCTAGATCACGTTATGGCAGAAGACACAACACAGCACAGCTACAAGCTGCAAACGTTCAGGAGTAGCTGGAAGGAGCCACCAGAGGAAAGCTCAGTGAGCTATTACTGTTCTGAGCTGAACCATGGTCAGATGCCCTCAGTGACAGCCCAAGCCCAGTTTCTCCAAAACATTGTCATGGAGCAGCAGACACAATGCAGGAGCTATGGGAGACTCATGTCCTTCTGGAGTGGTAGCTGGAGGCTAGGCAGGGTACACTACAGGGACTCAATGACACTAGATGCCAGCACGTGGGCAATCACGTGGTGCCCATAGGTGGCTTAGAGTATAGCTTTCTGTATTAAACAAAAAAAAAATCAACTGGGAGAAAATTTTTGCAATTGAAAGTTTCATTTATCACTTCTGTAGAAAACAAAATAGTTCTCATATCAACAAATGTCAGGAATCCTTAATATGCCCTGTGTATTAGTCTGCTTAGAAATAGTGCATGTGTCTTGGTAGTTTTAAGAAGCAAATCAGGCCTACTCACAATATTTGGGTTCAAAGTACTTTTGCAAGAACTAAATATTTTTAAGTTATGTAGAAGCACTGCAGGCTCAACCTGTAAAAAAGTTATCTCAAAGAACATCTTATATACAAGTGGGCAGGAACTGCTAACTGATTTTTGGAGTTGCTACACCCAAAATTGACTAAGCAAATATGTCTGATAGTTTGGTAGTGTTGTTTTTGTACAATAACACTCCATAAAAATTCCCAAGCACTGCCTTGTAGTGGAACAACACAGAACGGGACAAATATTCCTCCGCGGAACTAACAACTGTGTACACTAACAACAAGTGCATATAAAAAGCTACATTGGCCAGATTGCCTTGGGATCTTCAGCTAAATAGTACCAAGTCCTTCCTTCCCAAAAGGAAGGATGTAGGTGTGACTGAAGAAAACAGTGCTTGCAAAGGACAACAACTACTCCCATAAGCACCATCATTTAGTTCCTCTCTTTCCCAGAAGAACTGCTCAGGCTCTCTCAGGAGCTAGCAGAACACTGCTGCAGGAAGGAGAATCCAGAAGTTCTACAGAATTAGGAATTGAAGAATTAACCATCCAAAGTAAACATCTGACGAAGTTGTTAAACTAAACACAGCAGCAGTGTTCAAAGAAACTTGAGAGCTCTTTCCTGGCCCACATCAGGTCAGCTGTGAAGAGCAAAGGAAGCAACTGCTCCTTTAGTACTGCTACACTGCCTGAAAACAGAGGGTCTGGAGATCTACCGAGAAAACAAAGGAAAAATATTTTGTGTTCAGTCACCAAATACTTTGGTACCACACAACTTAAGCATCAGAGGTGAATCTCGCTATTCTTTGAGGATTTCCTACAAGGATGTTAGACAAAGTTAGGCAAAAAGACTTGTTCTTTTTATTGACTGTAGAAGATGCACATTGTTCAGTCACAGTCCTAACTTAATTATTTGAAAGACTGTATGCCCAAATTAATTACTTTCTAGGTTCTTCCATCCTGGGGGATGAGAAGAGAGTAAAGCCCCACTTATTTATATATTGATATAGCCCCTATCACAGGTTACATTAGTCTCAAGACAGAGTAGTGTCCTATTATTAAGCTGCCACCTCAGAGAGTACAAACAATGGAAAGAGCTTAGTTAAGTGAAAATAAGCATGGCTAAAGTTAAACATTTTCAGTCATTAAAGAAAATCAGTTTTGTTGTAGTATTGGTCTTTCCTGCCTGTCCCATTACCAAAAGTTGCTGAATGCTGCTTGAGAATATCAAACCATCCTAGTACAGCAGTCCCAACAGTGTCAGTATTTGCTTGAAAAAGCAAAACCCCCTCACAACTTGCTGCCCAAGGGTGGTACTCCAGAATGATCCATTTTAGCGCATGAGACACACTTCTTCCAGCGAGTTTGTTTCCACTGCATTATTTCATGTTATACAGAAAATGCATTTTATTGACAATAAACCTGCAATATTTACATCTTTGACCACAATATTTACATCTTTATGTAAGACTGCGGTTTTATCTGGTACAACCATCAAAGACTAACAGGTATCAAGAAACATAATTTCTCTTATATTACTTGCATGTGACAGAGGGACAATATCAGCGAAGAGCAACAGGACAACGTCATTAGAGCTCAAGCACCTCTTTCTGCTCACAGAAGTTAAGTGCATTTGCTAACCAGAAACAGCTCAGAAATCAGCCTGGACATAGCACTCGGCCTAGACTGTACATTCTTTACTGGGTTAGTGTATATAGGTTTTTTTCCCCACCAGCTGAAAGAGTTCTTTATTAAAGGGAAATTGTACTTATTCAGTCTGCTGGAGGTTTACAGCCTTCTTGGCTCCTCCTGACCAGACAGAAATCGACAAAGAATTTAAAATGTGTGCTTGATATGGGGGGAAAAAGAAAAGGAAAAAAAACCCAACCAACAAACCAAAAAAAACCCAAGAAAAGAACCCAATCAGCTTCTGAAAAAAAAATAATAAAATTATGAAATTTATAAAATACACATTTGTGGGCTTATTAGGAGCATTGATGGTACCTGAAGGATGTACAAATGCTTAACTACCTGAAGTCAGTTCCTGAGCAAACTACATGAAATCATAGCACTTGGGGTTTCCACCCATACACACACACACACACCAAAAAAAAAAGTTAATTTTCTGCAGTTTCTATGATTCTACGTTGCAACACTTGTCTGACTGAAATAATCTGTTCAGGCGTTCTAAATATATATTTTTTTTTTTTTTCAGTAGAGATTTGGTGCCTGCTATTAAGTGTGGAAATACAGGCAAAAGGAATTATTGAACTGGGCATTAAAAATGAATCCTTGATCTCCGAGAAGTGGAAAGTTCCCTCAAGATTTCAATTGCTGTTTCTCAGCAGGATGACACATGCAGTAGCAATTTGGCGCTCCCAAGCAAAACTACTAAAGGTTTAAGGTCAGTCTCTACTGTCCTAGCAGGAGAGAGAGTATAAAGCACTAAAGAGCAGCTATCTTCAGCTACCTGGGATTACACAAACCTGAAGGATTCCTTTTTATTTCCAACCCATGCTGGGCAAATTGGGATACTTCTGAAATCAGAAGGCTCTGCTGCATTAGCTTTCTGCAGATACATTACAGCTGTCATTTCAATAGTGTTCTTCTGTTTTCTATAGGAACCACAGGCAACTGTACAATTTTAGAAAGTTCCTCTATTACATACAGATACCTGTTTCTCTTCCCTCCCTCTGATTTCACGGACAATAGATAAGCTCTTTAATTCAAATGGATATGTGATGCTTTCACCTTCTCCTTTATCTTCAAGTTTCTATTTCTTCCCCCTACCCCTGATTTTATTTGAAACATGGAATACGGTCACACCTGTTTCCCTGAAACTATTACAAAATACACATATTTGTGGAGATTATAGTGTTCAAATGACACAAGCACAGTCTCAGCCTGCATAACTCTGTATAAATTCACTAATTTTATGCCATATTTTGAGCAGAATACTTTTCATCCAGCTGCATCTGTACATTTGGTTCCTCTTCAAGTCACTCTGTGAAGATGGACAGATAAGTGTCACAACAATCACCTCTAACATCCATGTGAGAATGGACAAGAAATGCCTTCTGGCAAGGCCCTCTTTTTGTTGCTTGGTAGTGACTACAAGAACGTGCCTAGATGATGAGCACAGGTCATCTGCTTACACTTTATATCCCATATATCCACCTTTGTTAAGATCAGTCCCATGCATTATCATCACATATAGTAGATATGCTGCTCAGGGACATGGTTTAGTGGTGGACTGGGTAGATAGAGTACGGTTAATGGTTGGACTCAATGATCTTGAAGGTCTTTTCCAACCTAAACAATTCTATGATTCTATGATTTATACATGCAGTCCTTCCCCATCAGCTCCCCAGACAAGTAACTCCCTTGTCATAAGGCTTCCCAAAGCTACTAAGCAAATGTATTTTATCTACCTGTTGAATCCTTCCATGATCCCAAACTTGAAGCTTTCTGGTTGTTTTAAACTTTATTAGTAGATAGGCATAGGTATTTGTATAAGCAGAGGTAATTGTATAAGCCTTTATCCAATGGCTACTGTCACACACATTATTACAAATAGCTGTTGCAGTCCAGTGCTCCTGGGTTATAAAACAAATCTGTTTTCAGGGAGAAGATTACTGTATCTCTCAATCCGCACTAAAATCTCAGAGGATTTATCAGAGACTGAGAACATTTTTTAAAAGTGTTTTCAAACCATGCCTAGTGTAGCCACCTCCTTCGAGGATTTTCCTGCAACTTCAGTAATTTTTTAAAAAACTCCTTTTGGAGTTAAAATCATTTGCAGTGATCTTTCTTTTCACATGAAACAAAGAGCTAAGCACTGATTTAGCTCACTAAAGCTTAATCGTTGACTAATTTAGCACTATAACTACCTCCAAAGTGTCTTTCACATCTCAGTTACCTAATCCTGAAGGGACCTATCTTTCTCTGTTGACTAGAAGGAAAGTCTAAGCAATTGCATCACTAATGCAAGTACTTAGGTGAAGTGTATGAAAGTAAGTAAGCTGAATATATGCCTCATGACTGTGGTGTGAAGCTTGGAAAACCCAAAGTCCCTGTGTTTGATAAATAAGAGACAATTAAAACCACAGCATTAAAGAGTCTGGGTCTGTTCAGCCTGGAGAAGAGAAGGCTTTGAGGAGACCTTACAGCAGCCTTCCAGTACCTGAAGGGGACCTCCAGGAAAGATGGAGAGGGACTTTTGTAAGGGCGTGTGGTGATAGAACAAGGGGCAATGGTTTTAAACTATAGCAAAGTAGATTTAGATTTGACATTAGGAAGAAGTTCTTTGCTATGAGAGTGGTGAGACACTGGAACAGGCTGCCCAAAGTTGTGGACACTTCATCCCTGGAAGTGTTTAAGACCGGGCTAGATGAGGCTCTGAGCAACCTGGTCTAGTGGGAGGTGTCCCTACCCATGGCAGGGGGATTGGAACTAGATGATCTTTAAGGTCCCTCCCAAGTCAAGCCATTCTATCGTTCTATGATTAACTATTTTAAAAAATCCTTTCATCTTAAAGGTGGTGCAATAATTTCAGAGCCTACTCCATGACCACCAATCTACCACATTCTGGAGAAAACCAGTGAGGCACAGTGCTTTTGCAAGAAGCGTGATGGGATAATTTAAGTCTAAGCAGACATGCTGAACGCAAGTTCCTTCTCTGTGCTAGCTGAGCACAACCCAATTTAGCAGGTTAAGGCAGATGAAGAATGAAGACTGTGAGAGTTCTTGTTTTGAGTGTGCAGCTGAGCTCAGTAAGACATGCCTGAAAAGTTCCAGTTTCTAAGCAGAATTCTAGCCAGGGCTTGTTATTTGTTTACACTGTACAAGGCTGTAAGTATTAACATCAACTGAGCACTTTGGCCTGTTCTTTTCTCTCTGTACTTTATTTTATCACCCACACAGAGTAATTGCTGACCTCATTTGGACTACACTTTCCTCTTGGTTGACTTTGAAGAAAAACTGTATCAGCATCAATAGGCAAATTTACTGGTATTCACCCAAGCATCACAAAAGGTAAAAAGCTCGTGTTTCCCTGCCCTGGCATTCATCAAAGCCAGAGACACTCACACAAAAGAAAGGGCACGCTCCAATGGCATACAATCCAGTGATGGGAAACCTGCCACAGCATCAGTTCAGTGCTTCTCAGTCACAGTATGCGACACTTACACAGGTGCCTTAGTCACTCTGACCCTTGGAAAACTGCTCATTTGCTGTAACCACTGCTTAGCATCCACAGTCACTTCAAGAGCCAAATTCTGCCCAGGGAGCAGATAGTTTGGTTATGCCCAACTTTCCTCTTCAACTGGCAAATAAATAATTTGATTAAGACTGTCAATATTCAAACACATGTTCAATAATAAATGGGATGGAAAACCAGAAATATTTTAGAATATTCCTATTTTTCAGGAAAAAAAAAGAGGAAAAAAGAATTAAGAGATGAAAATAGAAAGACTAGAAATGAGACAGAATAGAATAGAAATGAGGAAGTGTTGAGTCCATCAGTTTGATACCAGTGTTTTCTATTTTGGGGAGTGCTTTATCTGACTGAGGATTCAGAGAAGCTCCTTTTTTCATCCTTTCTTGTGCACTGTCAGCGGTGATAAAGGAATGAAGTGGGGGAAAAAAAAAGGTTACCCTGAACTGTTGAGTACACACCATTGACTTAACAGGAGAAAAAAGGCAGAACTGTCCACTAAAACTGTATGTCCTGCTCAGACGCAAAGCCTCTGATCTGTGCCACCCTGCAGAACCAGGGAACACGCGTACTCAAATAACTCTGTGGAGTGCTGCTCATTAAAACTGTCTGTCTCAGAACAGATGGAGAAAGAACAGGCAGAGTGGCTCAGGCAACAAGAAAAAAAGCCACTACTGTGACTTGCAAAGGAAAAGATTTCTTCACCCCTCTCTCCACAACATTAATAATTTTAAAGGAGAAAAAGCACCCCTGAACAACTGGATAAAGGAGAGAACAGAGAAGAGTGAGCTAATGGATGAGAGGCAATCAAAAAGTCAAGACAGACAAGGTATAAACTAAAGGATTAAACTGAAGGACTGTGCTAGATCAGGCATTCCTCAGCCTGAGTTCAGGAATTGAAGCTGCTGAAAAACTTTGTGGTTTTTGGTGGTTGGCTGCTTTGGTTTTTTTCTTTTGTAGGGGCTGTAGGGTCAAGCTGGGCTACTTTTCAGCCAGCTCACATCCCTAACCAAGATGATGGTGTGGCTTCAAAAGGGCTCATGCCAACATAGCATAGGGGTGTGAAAGAGCAGAAGCTTTTTTTTTGTGGGTAGAGTTGGCTCCAAGAGTGCGTACTCTGTATGGAACATGTTCCATTTCTGCAGCTGGCAAGGACAGTTTCACGCAAGAAACAAAAAGGATGTGGGAGCTAATGGCAGAGTATTGGTCCTGCAGACTTCAAGTTAAGCTGTTCTTAGCACAGCAGTTTTAACTTCAGCGATTCAACATTGTTGCTAACACCCTGAAAATCTGCACCTTAGGAAAGTTGTGATTTTTTTTTTTCCTGACGCATTTTCAAATCAATATGCATTGAGAGCTCTCTAACACTCCAGCAATAACCACTCTGACAGCTTACCTGACATCTCTGTGCCCCTCTGCAGCACATCTGCAGAACGTACACACCCCAGCTTCATTCAGACCCCACCACCTCTCCACTCGTATTCCTAAGTAACAAATAGCTTATGTTCCTCATGTATTAACCACCCACTATTCTTCACATGCTTGACACAGCTGGCCAGCTGTAATGGTGCATGGGACCCTGAAGCAAGGCAGAGGCTGTGGGATTGCATGGCACTGCAAACTGTGTGCTTCCCAGGAGGCACCATCCTGGCAAGAGCCTTTCTAGGAAGCATGAGCTCATGCTACAGCCTCACACCCATAGCTTTCTGCCATCTGGCTGTCACTGTACATCAAGACATGGACTGACTCACTGGGACATCCATGAATTATTGAACTTCAAAGTGGTATTTCTGAAAAATCATGAGATCTGCCACTTGGCCCTGTTCACCTCCTTGATGCTGTAATTTTCAATCCTAGTTTGTGACAAAGCACCAACTAGCAAATACTGTGAAACATCACACTGTTACACACTATGATGTCATGCCTAATCCCATCAAGAGGAGCACCCGACAGAAATGGCCAGAAAAAAAATCAGCCCAGCCCTGAAAACACAGCCAGAACAGCACAGAGCTGCATCCCTCTGGTAGTTATCCTGAGATTGGGTCTGCTGAGGTCATTTGAGGTTTCCCTTGGCTTGGTTTTGTCTGTCTGCCCATATGTTCTCTTAAACTGGTAAATCATTTCTTTCATAATGACCATCAGTGACAGAATGCATGCTGACATTCAGATGGAAGAGAAATAAAATGGTAAAAACTATGGTGAAATTAGAGCAGCTTTCCCCGAGGACAGACTTAGCCATTTTGTGTCATTTATATCACTCTCCTTCTGGTTTCACAGCCATGAGAAGCAAAAGGAAAGGATGGCTCTTTGTTCCAAATTCATGGACAGATCTAAACTGAAAAGCCTAAAGTAAGAATGCAGCACCCAGCAGAGCCGACAGTAAAAAGGGTCTATGGGGGATGATGTGCCCAAAGCTCTGCTGTTGGCAGCAGCTCAGTTATAGCCTGACTCAGTTCTCAGCCTAGAGACCACAGGAGTCACAACCAGCTGCTGTACAGCTTAAACCCCCTCAAGGGCCTAACCCAGTAAAATTTCTGGTTCATCAGTTTATCTTTTGATAGACAACAATCTACGGGGACCACACTCCTAGGACTGGGGACACTTGGGTCCCCTGCCTGACCCACAGCTCCCACCTCCCAGAACAGTGCCCAGCCAGGGCACCCCACTCAGGAAGATGGGCCACTGCACGGCTCCACACTGCACTTCGCTGCACCAGACAGAATAGACATGTGCAAACCTAGTATCAGATTCCACATGTGCATGTGTATTCCATATATGATAATTCTTCTACATATGTCACAGCCATACTGCTCGACCCATCCTTTGGTGATGCACGTGATGCACATGATTGCAAAAGGGTTTTTTCCTTAGTTCTATGCTTGTTATCTTCATATGCCAGTCACTATTTTTTGGATAGTGTTTCTATAACACTATATAGTTTATGCATAGGACCATGGACTCACACAAGCCTCAAGAAGCACTGTATTATTCACTGATTGATGAAATTGTACCTCAAGTGAGTAAGGACAAGGCCCTGTCTGTGTTCCAGATGCTAACATCTAAATTCTCTGCTTCAGGAGAAGAAAGCAGATAATGCACACTCTTATGCTTCTCTTCCATATGCAGGAAGCTGGTTGTCCACATAACCCTATAGATTTGTGAAGTCCTTCATTTGCCCATATGACCACTAAGCAAGCTGCTATCCTCACAGCATTCCTCACCAGTCCTCCTCCAGTGCTACACAACATGCTACCGTTGTTGCTTTACAAGTTAGCAGCAGCCAAAGACCCTAGGACATATCCTGTATCATTCTTTGATCAAAGAAATAGATTTCTTGTTTATTCTAGACTTAGCAATTAGCCCAAGCACCCGGTCAGAGCCAAACCAGTAGTGGCAACAGGACTATCTGAAGTTATGCTTGACACAGCATTACTCGAACCAAGGGCACAATTCTGGGCAATGCTCATGATGGCATGGTGCAGTGCTGGCTTGCAAATTGACCACAGGTCTGTAGATCAAATCAAACATTTTAATTATCTTGTATTTTGCCTGAAATCATTAAGTCTCCTATAATCACCACCTGTAAAATTACTGTAGGGATAAGAATCTTTATAACCATCTTGGAGGCAGTCAGGCATTTTATTTTGCCTCCCCAGCATCATTCATGTCTTACATTCCTATTAAGCAGCCAGGTCTGACACCTGTCTCTTTAGCCCACTCCCACAGATAACCACATACGTCTGCATGTAAATGATTAACACTCCCCTCTCATGAAGCCACACATCTTTGCGCTCCAGTGAGAATAACTGCTTATACTACTGCAAATAATAAAACGTGTCATTCAACCCTTGTACTAAAAGCTTAAAATCCAATGTGAGGTGATGGGGGTGTAAGTCAACATGAGCAATTTGAACTCAAAAGCAGTTTAACACTGTTGATGGGATCAAAGATGAGTAAATCGGCTCTTTTGATTCCTACACCCTACCATTGTGCTAGTATTCAGACATATACCAAAAATAGCCTATTACATACTACTAAAAGCCCCATAGTGATTATTCCTCTTTGTCTACTCTCCCCTCTTTCTTCTGGCATATAAATTACACTACCTTAGGCTGACAAGGGAAAATGCAAAGCTGATGTGTAGAACAGTGTAAATAACCCATATTTAATACCTATCAAAAAGCTTACTTCTTCAGTCATCTTTACTGATGGGCATATGTAACCTCGCAAAGAAGTCCAATATTCCAGGAGACATTCACCCCTCTACTCTTACCCAACTGCAATATATTTGTACTTCCATCTTTTAGCACATTGAAGGTTTCAAATGTACGTAAAGACAAGTATTCTGCCCTCCACCATAGATTTCCACCCTAAATAACTGAGCTCCAGAGGTGCATGTTTCTCCTAACTGTATCCTACCATGGTACTAATATAAGCAAAGGAGAAACACCGGAGCAGCATAGCTAATAGCTAACATTTTAAATTAATCTGGTATTATCTCGTTAGAAAATAGTTTCCTCACTCTCTCAGTATGATTTGTTACTGGTTTTAGACTCCTCCCTCCCATGTTCTTACACAAAGTCCACACCATATTTTACTCTTCACAACTGCTGCTAGAAGTGTTCTTGCTCTTCTCCTAGGACCAAGCAAGCCTCCGCTAGAGGCAGTGCTTAAAGGTGCAAAGAAAGCAGATCTCCTAACCTCAGAGTGTTCCTGATTCTGGATGCAAGGGCAGTGATGTCTGGTTAACTTTGTGACGCCATTCTTTTAAAACAGAGCTACGGGAATCAAATCACACTTGTAAATTTATTGAAACAACGAAAGCAAAGGACATTCAGAAAGATAGGCCAGTAGCCCCTTACAGGGAGGAGTTGTTGTACCAAAGCATTTCAAGTCTTACACAGCCACTATTTACACAGACCTTTTTGCAAATACACTTTCTTCGCCTGTAATTTATCAGCCTTGCCCAGCCTACCCAAAAGGTGATCTAAGGGCTCATATGCCATTTCCATGGGAGATGGGACATTAAAATAAAATATATTCCAGCTCTTTGATTCCCATTGATTTTGTGGGTAATACAATAACCAGAATGAGATAGCTGAAACCAATAAAAACTGATTTATAGCATTAAAGGCATTCTTTATAGCACTTATTTATGGTACATTACATCTGAAATCCAATTTCACAGGCTGCTGTTTGAAACTTTCTGTTCAATCATAAATACACTACATACGGCATAGCTCAGTGCCACAGAGTCAGATTATACAAATGCCTCTGTTCCCAGAAGGAACTGCACTTCTACTGCAATCGTGGTAAATGAGTTTGACAGTAATTTTTCCCAACCAACTTCCAACCAAAAAGTTCCAGTCAGCACTCAATAAATTTAGAATATACGGTTACTCCTTTGATCATAATAAACATCTACTTATTCATATATTTCAGTTATTGAAAAGGCATTAACAGAAATCACAGAAAGTAAACTTGGCATATGTTACATGATAAACTACTAAGTATACTTAAACGTGCCAGCAGGGGTACTATTCGAAAAACACACGCAAGCAGGCACATGTACCGCTCCCCTTTACTGGGATGGGAACGTTACAATCCTGCTAGTTTAATTTTCAAAAGGTGAAAAGAAGGAGCTTCTTCAATGAGTCTCAAAGCTGCTCACTTCAAAGTAAGAGGCCACATTCAGGTCACTTACTATAATCATTGTCAAGAAAAGGGCAAAAAATCAGAACTGACTTTTACAGAGGCACTGTCATCTGAATCTGGAGCAAGTTCTTATTTATTTGAAAAGGCTCTTCCCTGAAAGTAAAATCACTGCAAACTGTGTTTGTCAGGCTATATACAAATCTAAGCTGAAAGATGTTTTGTCCCTGTCTCTGATATGAAGGCAAACTTTGTCTTTGTGTGATGTTTCCCTTCTCAGTTAGAAGAGATTATGCTTAAATATGTAACTACATTGACATGTTACAAAACAGAGTACCTGCAGTGCTACTACTTACAGAACTAATGAAAAAAAAATTCCCATTGTGGTAGATCGTTTTGCTCCTCTAGAGACACGACTCCATAGAGAAATAGAGCGAGACAAAATTAAATCTCCAAACATGCAGGAAAAATCTTTTGGTTCCTCAGCTAGAAAGCCACAGACTCCTGTGGGGAATAGAAAATATATCAATATTGTAAAAGCAGACCGTGGCTGGAGAACCAGTGAGAATAATGAAAGTTGTCAATTTGATACACATCTGGGGATGGGGAGGTGGGGAACAGGAAAGGAGAACCTAAATCCCAGGTTCTCAGTTGAGGACAGACCTGACCTGCCTCATATATTTTATTCAAACCTCTGCAGGAAGCAGATGGGAGGGAAGGACACTTTCAGTGAGGAAACTTGAGACAGCAAAGTATTAATAATTTAATATTCAGTCTTTCACCTCCAGAACAGCAATTCAAATCCAATTCACGTCAGCAGCGACCCAAACTTATTAACTGGCCTGCGTGTTGAAATGATATGATAGACTTAATTGGTTTCTAGTGTCCATGAGATAAAGCTGGGCACTACCTTTGACATTTATAGCAAACTATACAACGGGTTGAAGGTGACAGATGAGAAACACTCTCCCAGAATAGTATCCCCCCTCCAGTGCCAGTTAGGACAGTCCCTAGAAGAAATACTCCCTCAGACAGTAAACAAGAAGAACCCACCTAACATTAAAACAATATAAAAAATACACTAATGAGAATTTTTTACTTTGTGGCATGTATTTTTCCAAAGAGTAATTACTGTATAACATGGGGTTTTTTCATTTTATCTTGGTAACTTTTTGCCACTGAAAGGAAGGTTTGGCGACTAAAAGCAAGACCATGCAGTTGGCTGACCTAGACACGAGCAACCATTTGACAGCTTGCATATTCCTTTAAATTATAACCCAGATCCTACAGCTGTAGCATAGTGAACCAAAGCAGAATGGAAAATAGCTGCAGATCCCATTATCCAGGTCCTGGTCACAGGCATAGAAGCATTTTTCCATTTTCCTTGACATCATTTAAAACGACTTGTACTTGAGAAAATACACAACTGTGCACCATCTCAGAATTCTTGACATTAAACACAGACTCGGGAGCCTCATGGAAAAAAACATTTATATACATTTCAGAAATTAAAAGATACTATAGACCCTATTTTGAGTTTTAATGAAATAAGTATCACTCGGCTTTATCATAAACTGCCCATGTCCACAGCAAGATTTCACTTCAAGACAAGGCATATCTAAGTACGTAAGTATACAGTATTTGAAAAAGAGATTTTAATGACATTTTCAGACCAAAGCCCCTTCCACAGTCTTGCACATAAAATAAGGAGTGCAGCTGCAGGAAGGTTTTTTCCTTTTTTTCATCAATGCAATGTTTTGTTTACATTGAAGCTGAATTTGTCGAAGAATTTGTGAAGAGTCTGCTCAGAATACACTAGCCCTTTAATGACCTTTCCCATGGAAAAGCATCCCAAACCAATACATGAAACAACCCCTTTGAAAACCTAGAAATTCTGTAATCTTTCTCAAGGAGAGATTAATAGGGGCAGCAAAATTGGCTGATTTAAAATGTCTGAGGTCGTTAGGAATATTTCACTCAGAACAACGTACAATATTAAACATATTATCATATACAATGTATAATGCTTAGAAAATAACTTGAATCACTCATACTTCTGAATTCTTCATTAAACCACTCTAATGTGAAAAGAGTGAAACTTAGGAGTGGACAGTTCACTGACAATCTCTGCTTCACATACAGTTTCAGCTAAAAAGATGGAATGAATGTGGATATTAATTAAAGAATTAAATCTTTATGTTATAGATTGCAAAAATGCATTGAATTGCTTTGTTCAGTTCCAGTAAGTATACTTTTTGGAAAAGAATACATGTGTCAGAGGAATCAAGAAATACAGTTAGAATAGTGAAAGACACAGGAACACCTCTTTAAACAGATAAATTGCTAATACAATAATAATGCATTTTCTTCCTATAAGAAAAGATCAAATTCAAAGGTAATAAATTTAAGTCTGACTAAAGGGATTTTTTTTTTTTTAATTAAATATAAAACATGCCCACAACATGAACTGCAAATTAGGCTGCTAAAACCACAAAAATACAATCCAATGATGTTATGGATCATGACAACACCCCAAAATTACCCTAACATCTTTTTGTTCTTTTAAGTGAAGTACATAACTCCTTAAACCTGCAGAAAGAGACAAATATAATGCTGATGCAGGTGCAATGCTTCACATTGACACATAGCTTTTCCCTGAATACCTGAGTAGGAAATTAATAGCATAACAGACACCAAAGTAAACACCTCATGAAATGTAGATCAATCTGGCTAACCAACGAAAAGCAACAAAGAATCACAAAACAGATTCAGCTGCAGCAGGTATTCCAACTTCACTCTGCTGCCCATGGGGTAGACCAATGGGTGGACAACAGGGCACACTAAATCTCATCAGCAAATCAGGGTAATTAAAATATACAACTGTTTTCACTGTTTATGCATTGTGTTTGCTGTTACCTTGGCTTGGAAAACTTACTGAAAAAAAGTCAGAAAAGCAAAAGGAATGGAAACACACGTCTGGAAAGGACCTCTTGGGTTCTCAAATTCAGTTCCCTTGAGTAACAGCTACCTCTTCTGTGACCCCTCTTCATGAATGGATTAAGCTCAATTTCAAAAGCAGCTAAGAGGGCGACTGGACATACAACAGCTCTGCAACCTAGGACAAGCGTTACAGATGTGCCATGTGCGAAGCCTCTATCTCTCACAAGAGAAGTCAGGTTCAAGGACAAAGGAAGGAGGCGTGCCATATGATCTAAACTGAAGATTGGCACATCTGTCTCACAATACATAACCTAGAATCCCATCTAAATTTGCAGATGTTTGAAGTCTCATCTATGCTGCAAAAGGAGGGCCAGGGTCTGATTCTCTGCCACACTCGTAGCTCCATTTTCTGTTGCACTAGTCCCATCTAGTCCATACTAGACCAAGCAACATTGGGTTTGTGTTTTTTCAAAGCATTTGAAATGGCTGTGTTGCAATAAAAAGCAACAGGGCTTCATAGCCAGAAACTGAGTAGACACTTCCATGCCGTGGCAGGCAATGGGCAGGCATGTGGCTACACTTGAGAGAGCCAGGTCTGCTGAGGTAGTGTCAGAGAACTGCTTCGAAGAGAAGAAGGTTGACCTTGTACCTTTTTTGTCCACAATATTGTCTGAGAGCAGTGCCTACAGTGAATTATCCCTAGGTGAGATGAAGCCATAACTGGTAAAACCATCTGCCTTTCAGAATGTGGTGCACACCCCATGAATACCTCCCTCCTCAAAAGATAACGTGACTGCTAAGATGACTGTATCATCAAAACAATATGCCTTAGAAATGGGACAAAAGGTGGAGAGATGGTTCAGGGCCAGCAAGGGAAGGCCATCAAAACCATTCAGAGGAACGCTTTTATGACACAGATTAGTCCTGAGTTACACATCAAAATCTTCAGGGCCTGCAAGGAGGAAAGGTGCACAGACTCTGAAGTGGCTCCACAGAGCTCTCCTGCTTCCGTCTCTGAAATGGCTGGAGCCTAATAAGCTACTAGCTGGCAAAAGAGAAGAAAAAATATTTTTTCTTATATGGTTCTGACTTTCAGGGCAATTTAAAACACAATATTTTCCCATGTTCAAAAGCCCTCTGCAAGTGTTTTCCCACCGGTATGTGAAGAGAAGTCTGAAAACCACCGTACTAAAAGTACACAGCACTCAAAGTCTGAATTCACAGTACTTCCACCTACAATAAAAGGTCCTTCTTGCATTAAAAGGATAAGGCAAGATGAGGCAGCACACTAAAAAGCAAATTTTAAATGGTATCCTAAACACTGCAGAGCAAACATTTTATGATGCATACTATATATTTTCATAATTTTTCCTTTTCAATAGAATCTCAGAAACAGGCTTTTCATTACTGTGCAATCTACCATAATTCAGGCACCCAAAAAAAGTCAGTCTCTGCAATTCAGAGCTAAGATTTAATAGGATAATGTTGAAGCACGTGATAAAGAATTATAATTATTAAAGCAAACTAGACTTTGTATTTTGCTTTCATTTATTTCACATCTAAAGACTTTATGTTTTCTTTACTAATTCATAAGATTTAAATATTTGTAAAGCACAATCAATTATTAAGCTTTCAAATGTGCTCAACATATTCCTGGCCTCCTAATCTAAAGCCTATAGGCTCTTAATTTGTTCATGTAACTCCTGTCCAGCTGTGCACATACAGAGAAAAGAAACCCAGCCATCACCAGGCAGCGTATGAGACCTGTGGAAGTTTAGCCTTGATTTTATGGTCTGATGTTACAAATCTTGATACTAACTGGCAAGGGGAGCCATCCCCTGCACCCTGAGGGTGGGATACAGCGTATTTCCTATACTTTCTGGAGTACATGTAACCACAGAACACATGCTATCATCAGTAACGTTGAATATTTGGAGGGCTTCGCTGACCTTTTATGTAAAATTTTAACAACTTTAAGAATTTTAAGAGAATCTCTATTGGAGAGTGGTTTTTTTCTTAGTATCTGTGTCAGGCAAACAAAACAGACTTGCTGTGTTTGCTCTAAAGCTTGTGACATATCAAGAAAATTAGAATTCCTCACTTTTAACTGACTTTTCTGCAATTAATAACCAAAGTGCTTCTTATGACCATTGCTAATGAAGTCTATGAAATCACTGCAACTGGGAAAGTTCTGGAATGCTTCATGATTATTCTATGCTGATTAGTAATTTTTATGACCAGGTAGATCAAAGACAATTCACTTCATTTTCAGTTAGAAGTATTTTTAAATGGTATTTTCTGCAGCAGTCGTGCCAGACGACAACCAAGACACCCCTGCTCTTATTTGAAAGTTGATAACATCCCTTTCATCAGTCATCTTCTCTACTGCAATCCAGTATTACATATTTTTGAGAGTTTCTTCAACAGAAAAAAACAAGTCATACCTGCACAGCAAAAATATCATCTAACACGCACAGCCTTGCAAACATCTTTAACTGGGTCAACACTTTTTTTCATCTTTTTAAAATTATTTTTTAATGGTTTTGTAGTCATTAAACTCATAGGGTCCTAACTGGATTTAAAAAAAATAAAATAGCACTTGACTTGAAGTGGTAATCTACAGAAATAGTTCAGTAATCCTTGCAACTGAAGCCACTACCTGAAAAACAAGTTGTAGTAATCTGCCAAAACCTTCGACTGAACAGTGCAGCTCTAAGAAGCTGTCTTGCAGGTAGGAACGCGAGATCAGGTTCTCATCAGTGTAATTTATTTGAGTGGTACTGCTTTAATTTTGACTGTAGGAGGAGTGGGGTACAAGTGGTCAGGTATGAGCTCACACTGACTACACCTTTCTGATGTGATGGGCTGTACAGCAGCTTCTGCAATTTTCGAGGATGTTTGTACTGAAAAATTTCATCACATGTACAACCCCTCTGGATCTTGATGATGTAGTGGTGTACTGAAGCTTCATGGGTTCCCACTTGTAAGTTATGCAGTTTCTTGACTGCAGATGCAACCAGGACACCTACCTGCTCTGATCCGTGTAAAGTGGTGGGTGATTTCCCCATAGCCATAGGCTATAAAATGTTCCTACTGAAGTCCTCAGAATCAAGGAAGGACTCATCTTTTAATCTTTGACTTTTTGCTCTTCCTAACAGAGGCCTAACAGAACAATCTAGGTAGAGAAGATCAAAGGCTAACAAGGTGAACAGCAAGGCATGAGAATGCCAAGCCTTGCTTGCTTCAATTGGATGAGATACTTTTTCCAGCAAGTCATTTTTCTAAACAAAATGAAAGCTAAACCTGCATCCCTGAAAGGGAAATGCTGCCACACAGAGCAAGGAATTTAGGAAGAAGTAGTTCAGCCCCTGAATTTTTAAATATCCTTTTCTCCAAAACGACAGGGAAAGGGCAAGAACTTGAGTACCTGCAAAACTAAGTAAACTAACAAAGGGGAAGGTCCTATTTCAGAAATATGTGCAAGTCAGATGGTAGGATGGCTCAAACTGAGCACAGATACCAAACAGCCTGGCTCCAGGCAGCAGCACTGTGGAGCCTGCAATTTCTGCTGTGAGGGAACTGCAGAAAAACCTCATGAAACCGAGTGATTAGTCAATAAAATGGCAAGTGAAATTCAGTGTAAACAAATGTGGTGCACATGGGCAAAACAGTAATCTAAGCCATGCATTCAGCCTAGCAATGAGATCTTAATGGGCTGTTTCCACTCTGGAATGAGATTGTGAGATAACAGGACTTTTTATGAAAACATAAGCTCTGGGCTGATATACTCCAGGGTTGCTGGGTCATCTGAACCAGATGTCTTTGTCTTTTAAGCCGTGTATTCAACTGTCTTTCTGCAACACATTCCTGTTGCAAACATCAGATTTTGAGGCTTGGGCTATAATTTGCTTTGTGCTTCTGCACTATCATCATAATCACACTGGAACGGTTGAAATGCTCTATTAGGCCTATTTTGGTAAATCCTACTAAGCAGTTTATTATCTTAGAATAATATTACGGTAAACTGTTCTTCAGCTATCTTCCTGTCTTAAAAATAACACCACAACACTCAACATCGCTTCCCCTTTTACTGAAAAAACTGCATCCTTACCCAGGACTTCATGGAAAGGGCTTTCCCCAGGACACAGAAATTCTTTAAAACAGCGCTCCCTAGAAACACCTCAGGAAACAAAGTCTCACTGCTTATTCAAACAGGCTGAGCAATAAGGCATATTTACAAAACTAAGACTCAAATATTTTCTGCTGTTGCAGAAAAGTCCAGCCTCAGAGCACCCAGGCAACCACAAACTATCTCCTTCTCCATTGCCCCTGTTTGTCAAAAAAAGAAGTGAAACAGAAATGAAAAATCTTTTGGATAAACTTCCTGCTACTCAGCCTGTCAAATCCGTTAATCTCAACAATGAGAGGGGTCAGAGCAAAGTGTTGAAGGCCAGGCTGGACAGGGCCTTGAGCAACATGATCTACTGGAAGATGTCCCTGACCGCAGCAGGGGGTGTTGGACTAGATGATCTCTGAAGGCCCAACCCAAACCGTTTCATAATTCCCAGATTCTATTCAAATTAAGACTCTCGCAGCAACAACACAGGAGGTCCATATTAGCAGCCAACACTAACCAGAACCTGTTAGCACAGCTTCACTGCTCACTCTCCCACTCACAGTGCAGAGGATCACCCAGTAGAACAGGGGGTAAGGGCAGTGATAGGAGTCCACTTTTTATTCTTCCTTTGTAACCTCACAGCAACATAAGGAACATTGTGTGGAAGGCAGAAAAAACTAGAATCACAGCAAAGGTTAACAGGAAGGGTATAGTTCACACCATTTGTCATACTGTATTTTGGTTTTCCTCTTCCCCAACATCTCTCTCCTCCCTGCACAGCAAGGAGCCCTGTTTCATGATAAGGTAGTTTCGTGGTCTGAAAAATTTAATGAGTAGATGGAAGAGCAATCCATTATCCATTAAAATACTGCAGTGGGTTAATCCAGGAAATAAAAATTGAGAATGAAGCAGATGGCCGTTTATAGTCCTCTTGATTTCTTAAATATTCCTTCCCAGTGCACAGCCATTCTTGTATTAAACACGAAATGCACAGTTCTCACCATGCGCATATTATGCAACCATTCATATGACCTCATAAACATTACATCTTATAGAGCAATTATTTTTTATGTCTTTTTTTTTTTTAAAGGAAAAGCTGTATCATTTCATGGCAAATTATTCCCACACCTCAGATATCTTGAAATAATTTGAAGTATCTGCCAAAGGCAAATGATAAATCCACCACATGCAAATGTTTGCTCAAGATACTTTCTGGATCTCTCTTAATTTTCTGGGTTCAAGAAATTAAACAGGGAAAGAACTTTGACATGGGATTTGGCTGCAATATTTCAAGTATTCTGTCAAACACGGGTGCAGGAAAACAGGTATCTGAGCTCCTCTCTCAGTGCGATAAACTGGAAATAGCTGCTTCATTAAAGCGATTACAATTTATACTGATACAGCAATTGAGTACAACTGATACTGACATAGGAACAGAGGCAAGTGCTACTTTGGATTTCATAAAAACACATCCTGTCAGTAAAAAAATGAATATAAAGATTATGATTGTCTCTTAGTTGTCTGTATACATGACAACCAAGTCCTAAGCTTGTCCAGACTCTTTGCAAAAAGTTGACTATGTAAACAGCTTAAAAAATATATTTCCACTATTCTGAGACCCACATAGTTAACAATTTCTAAAAATAATTTTTGTCATTAAGATCTACTAAGACATTAACACACTAACACACCAAGTGCAATTAATACACCACAGATTAAATCTGTTGTGTGCAAAGAGCCAGTATGGTTCTTACATACCAACTAATCTCAATTATACTGACAGGTAAAGTGGCACTTAAATACGTATTTTGCAATGGGGCATTGCCCACTAGGTAAAGAGTGGAGTGTAACCACTATCAAGTTTTATATTTTTCCTCCTTTTTCTATTACTGCTTTGGTAATCTACTACAGTGTAATCAACTGTGCAACCAGGACAGCACCCCGGAGAAGACAGGGGTGCCTACATAGAGCCTGAAGAACCTCCATGCAGAAGAAGCTGGAATAGCAAAGAACGGGTCTGAAAAAGAAACCGGGCAGAAAGACAGAACAGGAAGGTCAGAAATGCTTTGGTAAAAGGAGGCAGGGATATGCACAACCAGAAACACACTTTGTTCCAGAGCTGGAATGAACCCTGAGATTTCTACCACAGGAAGACAGTTTGCTCAAAGCTACTGGAAAAGGGCAAGTCATTCAGAGGATGCAGCTGCTGACTGCTGAACTAGGTTTAACAGCAAGCTCTAAAGTGGTGAATCTCAAATTTTTCAGTCCTTATGATGCTCTGTGTGAGTACTGGCTTATTTGCTGCTTTCTTCCCAGTGGATCTTCTAAAACTACTGAAAACTGCATGCACGAAATTTTGCTGAAGCTAAGTAACTTATGATGATTTTATGTCAAGCGCCCCAGAGGTACATGGCAGAAACTGGTCTCCATCTGCAAATCTCACCTACTCTCCCTCTCCACATGCTCACACTACAATTCAGTCTTTACCTGCCTGGTCACAGTAGTTCATGGAGGTTGGATTCAAATGGCGAGATCTACTTGCAGACTGATACCCAGTAAAATCCTGAAGCAGCAGGCTGGCTGTAAGTGATGGCTTGTGACAGGCACAGGAGGAGGTATTTGGCTTTGTAAGCAGACACTATGCAGTGGTTGAAAACCATGAAAATCAGCTGAAAGCATTCGTAGGATAGGTAAAACCATCTGACAGGCACAGCAGCTGGACCATGCTGATTCTTGCCCAAATACACTCAGAATCACAGAATGTCTTTGAAAGATCTTGAAGAGACCTTCAAGGTCATCTAGTCTAACCTTTGATCCAACACTGCAAGCTCACCACTAAACCATGTCCCTAAGCACCAGGTCCACATGCCATTTAAATGCCT
>JAAGNO010013675.1:0-44797 GCA_033439905.1 Ceryle rudis | reverse complement strand
ATATTAAATAATAACCTTCATCCCTGGAAATATGATGGAACAGCTTGTTCTGGGCATCATCTCAAAACATGTGGAGGAAAAGAGGGTTATCAGAAGTAGTCAGCATGGATTCACCAGGGGGAAGTCATGCCTGACTAATCTGATAACCTTCTATGAGGGCATGACTGGATGGAGGGATGAGGGGAGAGCAGTAGATGTTGTCTTCCTTGACTTCAGCAAGGCTTTTGACACTGTCTCCCACAGCATCCTCACAGACAAGCTTAGGAAGTGTGGATTAAATGAATGAACAGTGAGGTGGAGTGAAAACTGGCTAAACAACAGAGCTCAAAGGATTGTGATTAGTGGCACAGAGTCCAGTCAAGAGTCCTGTAACAAGTGGTTTTCCCCAGGGGTCAGTACTGGGTCCAGTCCTGTTCAGTATATTTATCAATGACCTGGATGAAGGGACAGAGTGTACACTCAGCAGGTTTGATGATGACATAAAACTGGGAGGGGTGGCTGACACAGCAGAAGGCTGTGCTGCCATTCAGCAAGATCTGAACAGGCTGGAGAGCTGGGCTGAGAGAAACTCTATGAAATTCAACAAGAGCAAGGTCCTGCACTTAGGGAGGAATAACCCCATATATCAGTACAGGTTAGGGGCTGACCTGCCGGAAAACAGCTCTGTGGAAAAAGACCTGGAGTTCAGGTGAACAACAGGATGACCATAAGCCATCAGTGTGCTCCTGTGGCCAAGAAGGCCAATGGCACCCTGGGGTCCATCAAGAAGAGTATGACAAGCAGGTCAAGGGAGGTATTGTGTCCCATTGTGGGCTCCCCAGTTCAAGAAGGACAGGGAACTGCTGGAGAGGGTACAGCAAAGAACTACGAAGATGATGAGGGAACTAGAACATCTCTCTTAATGAGGAAAGGCTGAGGGATTTACATATTTTTAGTGTGGAGAAGACTGAGAGGAAATCTTATCAATGCTTATAAATACTTAAAGGGTGGGTGCCTGGAGGATGGGATCAGTCTTTTTTTCAGTGGTGTCAAGTGACAGGACAAGAGGTAAAGGACACAAACTTGAACACAAGAAGTTCTAAGCAGGAGGAGGAACTTCTTTACTGTGAGGGTGGCAGAGCACTGGAATGGGCTGCCCAGAGAGGTGGTAGAGTCTCCATCTCTGAAGACATTCAAAACCTGCCTGGACATGTTTCTGTGCCATCTTCTCCAGGTGAACCTGCCTTGGAAGGGGAGTTGGACTCCATCTCCAGAGGTCCCTTCCAGCCCCTATCATTCTTTGAGTCTCTGAATAAAACCCAAAACATTTCCTTCTAAACTACAAAAGTAGATTCCCCTATTGAAAGGGATGCTAACAAAACAACTTCTACTACAACAGAAGCAAACTTTAAATGCACAAAATTAAAAATGCACCATAATTTAATTTGACACTGAAATATGATTAAGCCCCTTGATTGAAATTAAACAAGAAAAAAAGAAATGCAATCTTGCATGTCTTCACTGATAAAAATAAGGAAATCCCATAGCACCTTCTCCCCACAGGAATATTTCCTTCCCATCTCCTCTCTTACTTAATTACTGAATTCTTGAGGTACAAGCTGTACAACAGACATAATGCAAAATAAAACAGCTCTACCAAATATTATCAGAACAAAAAACCTCATCTCTTGCTGCAAGTATGAGCTACTTTTAGCAGTTACTAATTAGCACTCAAAACCCCATTATTAAGTAGGATAAGGAAGAATTCAGGAAGAAAGAAAAAAAAAAAAAAAAGTCCAGAACTGCTTAGTACTAAACCAGCAAATGAAAAAGCATCTCTCATTAATTTCCTACCCCAGTTTTACCAGCAAAGAAACCCATACCAATTATTTTAAAGCATAACAACTGTCAAGTTGCGCATTAATTCAAGTTCAATAGCATTATAGGCATCACAAAGAAACCTACAAACAGTGTAGCAAAACGTATGTTTGCAAGCCTTGCAGGCCGAAGGGAAATGCAAGTGTATTCCTGCTCCCAACCTACTAGTGTTTTGATGAAAAGAGAGGCTAGGATCAAGCAAAGTAAGTTTTAAACATATTTTTATTTTAAAAAATCTCAGTGTATTTCAAAATTTTGACATCGATTTCTTTGAAGGCAAACCCCAAAACTAGCAAGCAGCAACAGAAATATTCTTGTTTCCTTACTTTCTGCTAACAGGAGGGTTGATGTAGTCATCTTTATGGCCATATTGTTGAGCGCTTATGAGTGTGCTTTTATACAGAGAACATTCTAATTATTCACATAAATATACTTAAAATGTATGTGTTTCCCTTTTATAGAATCTTGTTAGTAGCTTCAAAGCCAGGAGAAAAACATGTAGGCTCACCAAATTTTAAGCTTAACAGTTTAGTAAACTGTGCATCTGCTGTCCAACACAAATACAACCTCAATAAATAGCTGCTGAAGAGATTTATTTTCTAGGTCCAAAAGACTTTGATTATCAGTTTCTTCACAGACTCGCTAATTAGCCTACTATACTGTTTTTAAGTAGCAGAGACGCAACAAAAAGGAAACAAACTGTTCACTGTTTTGTTCTGAATATTGGTTTATAATATAGTCTATTTTGTAGTTAACTTTCTCTAAAACACAATTGCAGTTTTTACATTACACTTTAAAAACCCAAGGAAAAGAAAACCAAAACAAGCAAAATCCTCAGCCTCTTAAGAGACCTTGTTAAACTTGCAACTAGAACTACCTTTGAGGCAGAAAGGATGAAGTTGAGGCTGTGTCCCTTTGAACACATCTAAGCCCGTGGCCACAGATACTGTTCTACAGAATCTGGGCACCACTGGAGGTATTCAAGCACACGCTTTTGATGACTTCTGTTTCCTCTACTAAGCAAACACCAAACACATCTACAAATGATCATTTGTTTTTTTCAAAATAAGGCCACAAAATATAAGGTGAAGTGCTTATATGAACAGATACTCTTATTGACTGAGCTGCAGTTCCACTGCACATTGCCTGCTCAGCAGCCAGGGCTGGCCTTCAGAAAGGAGTATTTCATTTTCCTCCTAGATGGTGTCTCCTACTGTAGGGGAATGCTAGAGTAGCTAAGATCCTTTCAAACAATGTTGTCTCCACTACTCACAAATACTGGTCCTTCCTCTATTGCTGCTACAAAATGGAGAGAAATTACATTTATCAAACAACAAGTAGGGTGTGTATTACAAAGGGCAAAAATAAGCAAGTACATTCTGGACCTTGAAACTGCTGAACTTCATATGTGCCCTCACTCACCTCCCAACATGCACACTAAATGGAAAATGAGTCTCACTGGAAATGTGTTCTTAAGGAGTGCAATATATGGATGTGTAAGAGGAGAAGGCAGAAAAGTGAAGCAGAGAATTCTCTCTTTACATTAACAGCTTTTTAAGAATTTCATCACAATACTTACTGTATGTTTGCTGGTAAGTTTTCTATGCATTTCAAGCAGAAAAATTAAGAAACAAAGAAAAAGAAATCCTGACAAATTCTATGATTTATCAGACAGCGGCAACACTTTCACTATAGATGCATTCCAGTGGTGAAAGAAAATGCTGCATTTTGCATTCGATTTTCTGTCTGCAGACTAACAAGTGGAACAACTCAGCAAAATCCCCCTCCAACTTGCCAAGCCACTTAATTTCATTTACTAACTTTCACTTCTAACTTTCATTTAGAAGAATGGACAAAACTTTCCCCATGAACTGGTTTGTTCAAAAGTATGTAATTTTGAAAAATTGCTTACAAATAAAATCAAATTCAATCAATGTGCAAACTCAAGGGAATAGTTTTTATTTCCATCCAATTTTGAATGTAAATGTAACTTAAATAAAAGGCCTATGTTTAAAGCTCACATGATTTCTGAACCATCCTGATCTGTTTCTGAACCCCCTTTCTGGTCACTCTCCAGGAAGTCCAACACAACTAGATTGCTAGCTTAAGTAACTCACGAGCTTACAGTTAACAGGTATGAAACTTCCCTTCTCTCCAGCTTTTAAACAATCTCCTACAAAAATTACAGTGATTTCATAAAATTTGATGGCAGAGAGTCATAGTCGCAATTTGTAAAGGATCTCTTTTGGAAGAAATTAAATTCACAAACCAATGAACAGCTCATGAAAAATGAAAGAAAAAGTCCATGAAAATAAAACCAGAAATGTATATTCTCTTCTGACAGTAACAAAGACATCGGTGCTGTGGAAATATTCCAGATTCATACTTGGGCAGCTAATGGAGCTGGCAAATTGTTCCCAAAATACACCAAACTTGAGACTGAAAGAATGCTTATTTAGTCTCATCTGTACCTTGCACTAAAGCCTTCACTGAAGTCAACTGGCTTTGCTCAGGACAGAGCGAGACATACAGTATCAATTATGCATTTCTATTGCCATTGCCTACCCTATAACAGCCTGGCATTTTTTGAAAATAATTATTATCATATTTTAGCCAGACATACTCAGTGGAGATTGACGTCACATTAAATTTCTTGAGCAAGTGTAGAGAAAAAAGTAAGTAAAATTCTACAGTGAAATTCCATCTTCATTGAACCCATTATTCTCAAGTTTGCAGAGGTTATGAAAACTGTGCATAACATATTTTATATACCCTCAGAAACATCAGAAAAAGCAATTTAACTACTTCCATCCTCTCATAAAGAAGTTTTATCATTACCTTTGCACTGAGTTGAGATATATCCTTCTTTTTTCATTTAATCTATTCTAACGTCCTGAAAAATTTGCTATTTTGGTGGACTTACTTCATCTAGAAGTCTCTTTTGACTTCATAAGAAGTATCAACTGAGAGCTCTTCCCATAAAGAGTTTTTTGATTGATGAACAGATGCTTAGTTCCTAATGATATTTCTGAGGTTAGTCTACTCTAAATGAAACATACTTAGATTAGCTAATTTTTAGTCTCTAAAGAATCATCTTAAATAAAGGTCACTGAACATCTCACTATGCAATTAATAAAGATTCAGCTAGTAATTCCTTGATGAAATATTAGTATTTTTGATTGGTCCCAGAAGAAATATCCTTTTTTATGTAAACCTGGCACATGAATCAGAGCCACAGCTGCTACCTGATATAATCAGTGTACAATATTCTAATCCCATGAACTCTGACTCAGCAAGCATCTGCTTTCCAAATAAACTTTATCAAACATCATTTTTTTTTCAGAATTAATTTTGTCAGCCAAGGTTTAAAAGGAGACAGATTTCAAAACCTTTCACAGAAGTACTTTGAAGTCAACCACTGTATTTCAGCTTCTCTCCAGAAGACCTTCCCTAGGAATTCAAATAGTTATGACACAGAGTTAGACAATTTAATTAATCAGTAAAGTTCTTTTACTGACATTTTAGGTAGGCTACAGTTAGAGGAGTTGTTGGATCCACAAGGTTTGATGCGCAAGTTTTAAATACTAGTGTTTCACTAAACCAACAGTCCCCTGGCCGAGAGGAATGAAAGTGAATTTGTAACACCTGCACTTAAGACTGAACATTGATTATCTGTCTGCTTCTAAGCACACACAGAAAGATATAAATAGCGGGGCATCCATGGCCTAAGACAACAACTACCATTCTCTCCTACTACCTTGCAATTAAAATCACTATTTTGTGATTTGCAAATTGCAAATTTCCCATGCAGTTTGCAATTTCCCATACGATTTGTAGACCGAGACCTTACCTACCACCAACAGAAAAAATCAGTTGCAGATTATTTTAGAAATGAACAATTTTAGTACCAAAAGACAAGGACCTTCCATGTGAATCACGTCATTTTTTTCTCATCTTTCTGCATCAATTCTTTCTAAGGTGCCATGATTGGAACTGCAAGCAAGCAGTAAGATTGTTCTTCACAGCTGAGGGCAAGTCAAAAACAAGGAGATCACAGCAACGTCACCTTCTAAAAAGGAAAAGCATAAGACTGTGGAAAAGGTGTCATGGAATCACGTAACTCTGAGGTTCAACGAGCCTCTCACTCAATCCAGGACTATCACCAACACTGTGCCATTAGGTCACCTATAGTTTTACATAGCCAAGTCCTGATAAGCCTTCAAGAATGGAGACTTTGGCACCTTTCTGGGTTACCTCAGTGCTGCACAGCTTACCTACCGAAGTTCTTTTTCTAATGTCCAGCCTAAACCTCCTCATACACTGTATGCCATTGCTACTTGTTATGTTCTCCAGCACTACTTAGAAGACCTTGTCATACCTGTAAATGCATTTCAAGGATGTTATCGGAGTGCTCCTACCCTTCTTTTCACAACTGGATAAGCCCAGTTACTTCAACATCACTCACACAGGAAGCAAATTCTAGCTTCTGCTTATTGCAGCAGCCCTCCATAACACCTTTCCTATTTCTCAACATCCTTACAACACCGGGGAGTCCAACCAATGTGTTCCAAGTGCAGCCTCATGAGGTGACCTAGAGATGAATAAAAGCTCCTCTCCACCTGTTGTCTGCACCCTTTACTTTGACTGTATACACCAGTGAAGAACTGCTGAGGAAAGAGTTGAACTGGTGTAAGGAAGAAACAGAAAGGAGCCTCAGCATACCATTCCCATACCATGATAGGTGAAAAAGTTGAATGAAATGCAGAACACGGGGACCCACATTCCATTGTTTCTTCTTCCCAACTTGAGTTTCCAAACAGTTTTGTTCCACCATGAGGACTTTACTTTCTCTTCACCTGCTTTACGTGTTGGCTTTTATTCTGAAGGGCTTACCATGGTAACTTTGCTAATTATAACAGGATTTATTACATATGGCTTAGATGGCTGGCTATCTAAGAGTGGATTAATCACACTCTGAAAGCATCTCTCTTCCTCAAGTGAAAGGGGAGGGAATCTAGAACCCAGATTCACTGTGCCTCTGTCAGAGCTCTACAGCATAGACATCTACAAATGAACTAGTCATTTGGAGTGGATACGTAGAGCAAAACACTCTCACAATATTTTTTCTTTTTTCCAATCAATAAAAGTTGTTGGGTTTTTTTTAAAACAATGTTACATTATATCCTTCTAATTATTGACAGGTTTGAAAACACCGTCATATAAAATAAAAGACCTTACAGAAAAATTATTGCTATAAGTGGTTAAAATATTGTTCTCTACCCAATACATTCTGTATTAGGAACGCTCCATAACCATTCAATCAATATGGATTCATTAAAAATAGCCACCACATTGAGATTATATAAAGCTATTTTCTAAAAAATAAATAAATAAAACCAAGTTGCCTAATAATCTAGAAAAGCTCCACTATAAGACTCTACCTTTCTCCAAGTATTACACAGTAAAAGAACTATCTCTGTATTTAAAACCAAATATAAGAATTTGCATAAGATATAATTAAGGTAACGGCATATGAAACATTACTCCCTATTATTTCTACTAACGAGTTCAAAGCAAAAACTATTCTGTACTAGTTGAATACCAAAATATGCTTATCTAGTACAAAAATAAAACAGTTAATTTCAGTGGAAGAAGGCTTCACTTCTGTTGCGGTGCCATGGGATGGGAAACCTCACAATCCTGAGACTCATTTTTTTAGCTTATTGAAGTAATATATTCTCATTCTCGAAAAGCTACTTTTACAGGCAAAAATTTGATATTTTTATTAAAACTTTTGTTCAGCTCACCATTATATGCCATATTAATTTTACTGATTTTGGTCTGCATTATTATTTTTAATCTACTACACGCTCAAAAGCTTCTGCAGTTCTGTAATTGCTAATGACAAGTGGATAGCTGTAGTTTCAGGCTTCATTGAGCTAGACCCAATGAGCAGGTCACACTCCAGGTCATGCCATTATCCTCAATGAGGATTTAAATCTTAACACAAGTTGAACAGGCAGAGATACGAGTACTACAGAAGTTCGTATGACACGGTGCTCTTGGAATGGCAAAGGAAAAGGGAACATCATCACAGGGTTCCCAAAACACTGCTATCATAGGGGAACTGAAGCAGCATTTGGAGAGCAAGCCTTGAAAGTTCTTAGTCTTCCTTCATCCTAAGAATTCTGAAGTGGCAGGCGATGTAGGAGGCAACTGGTTCTGTGGTGCATCCTCCAGTGTTCTGCCCTTGAATAAAAGAGAAGATGCAGGTATGGTGGAGGAAAGAGAGTCTCCAAGGAGTATGCAGATTGCAAAAGAGGGGAGCAGAAAGATTCCTCTGGCTATCAAAGTAACAACAACAACACAAAACAAAACAAAAAAACCACACACACACAAAAAAAAAAAAATTCATAGAATCACAGAATGGCAGGGGTTGGAAGGGACCTCTGGAGATCACGGAGTCCAACCCCCTGCCAAAGCAGGATCACCCAGGGCAGGCCACACAGGAACAGATCCAGATGGGTTTTGAAAGTCTCTACGGAAGGTGACTCCACAACCTCTCTGGGCAGCCTGTTCCAGTGCCCCGTCACCCTCACAGTAAAGAAGTTTCTCCTCAGGATGAGGTGAAACCTTCTATGCTCAAGTTTATACCCGTTATTCCTTGTCCTATTACTGGGCACTACAGAAAAGAGATTGGCTCTTTCCATTTGACACTCATCCTTCAGATATTTATAGCCATTAAGATCCCCTCTCAGTCTTCTCAAGACTGAACAGCCCCAGTTCTCTCATTCTTTCCTCATAGGGGAGACGCTCAAGTCGCTTAATCATCCTTGTAGCTCTCCACTGGACTCCTTCCAGTAGATCCTTGTCTCTCTTAAACTGGGGAGACCAAAACCGGATACAGTATTCCAGGTGTGGTCTCACTAGGGGAGAGTAGAGGGGGAGGAGAACTTCCCTAGACCTGCTGGGGACAGTTTTCTTAATGCAACCCAAGATGATATTGGCCTTCCTGGACAAGAAGAAACTTGAGGCAGAACAGGTAGAAAGAGAATAGCAGTATCAATGTGGAGTATCCATGAAGAACATAAATATCATACAGAATAACCATATGCTATCAGGGAAGAAAACTAAATGGGGAATCACAAGGTGGGGGGCAGTGAATAACTGAAGAAAAGAATACAGAAATCCAGGAAAGAGAAAGCAACACTGAAGTCACATTTCATTTATTTCAGATTTATATATTTCTATATTCACTTGTTGAAGGTGAGATTCCTTTTGAACCATCAATCATTTCTGCAAGATGCGACAAGTAGTTTTTCATCTAGGCTCCCTTTTTCCATTTCCTTTTTCTTTGCCTTTTCAAAGCCTGGCAGATCACTTCACTAAGCTATCTAACAGTAGCACTGTATGGCAAGGCAGCAATTTTGGGTGCACAGGCAAAACACACACACCCTTCCTCAAAAACACAATTGGCCTGCTCGCTCCAGGTCCTGATATCTGCCCCTCTATACAACTATCAATTCTGCACATTCTTTTTGAGGCCATTAAACATGCCTCTTATTCTTTTGTGTGTGTATGACTCACATACTCAACTTTTGAGTCCCTAAGTGTCTAAAAGACCAAGAGCCTCGGGACAGACATCATGAGAACTTTACTCACGTCTTCATCACCCACAGCAATGGAGCAATAGTTTCTGGAAGGTACAGGTAGACTTCCAGGTAGAGTCTCTGCAGACTCTTGGCACTGAGAAGTTTCCCAACCAAGTGCAGGAGTAGCCCAGAGCGCTAATAAAGGAAGGAAGAGGGAGGTGTGTAATCAGAAGAAAGTTATATGTTTGGAAGTTGTTGAGTTAAAACACCTCCATTCAGTCTACAAAATGAACAAAGTGAGGGCCTGGAAGACTTTGCCCTGCCAGGGTAAAAGGGTAGGGTTTCAGTGGTACTAAGGGTATCAAGCCAACCTGTAGTTACAGCGAAAAATGTATTTAGGGAAAATGAGGACTGTTCCAATTAAACTAAAAGTCTGTAGAGCTAATATCTGTCAGCAGTTTAGACACCACCTCTGTATTGTATTGCCTCGTGGCTCAGACAGAAGGACTTCCATGCCATCTATATCCTAAATGATTTAACGCATATGACAAAAAAACATTTTAGCAAGCAAATTGGTACCAGTTTGTAGTGCCCCCTTCAATCTATTAGGACAAAATTTGACCCCTAAAAATACAGTTTCCAGTAAGATGCAATAGTCTTCTCATGAGAGAAGTGGATTTTATCCATTCATGAATGGGGAGGAATAGTTGATGTGATCTTGATAAAATTATTCATTAGATGAAGTAAGTCTCTGAGTTTTTAAGATGGAAGTTGCAGTTCAGGACATTTTGTGTGTTCTCTTAAGGAGGTATCTGTGGCTATGACTGCTGCAGTGCAAAAAATACCTCTATTGAATAAAGCACATGATCCTGGAGGGTCCTTTTCTATAATTCAGCAGAACACCTTGAACTGCCAGTTTCTTTCTGGACAAACCAGCAGTTTGGGAAGAACCAGAATAAAGACTCTGTCCCTAATACAGGGATATGAGATCCTTCATGCCTAGAGGTAGGTTCATAATCCTTTTACAGACAGCATGACAAGGTAGATGAGCTTAAGTGTTTCATCTGTCTGAGGCTATGAAATAATTTTGACATGGCCTTCGTTCAGTATAAACTTTGGCATAAGAGGGAGTGCAGGAAAAGCATGTTAGACCTTAACGGGAAAGCTCAAATGTACGTACGTTTGCTTATAATTTTGCACAAGTGTGTGATGTTCCTTCAAAAAACCCCCACACTGAGGCAGAGAAAGAAGACCTATGCACATCTACTTCAAAGGTTTGACTCAAGGCTTTATTCACAGTGTAAATGAGGAAAACAGCAGCAAGCCTTCATCTGGAGAAGGTCTTTTTTTCGCCATGAACAGACCCACATTTACCATCTCCCAAAAATTAACTCTGCTGGTTTGTGACCTTGCCAGAGCACGCTGCTGCTTAAGCATGTGTAAGGATACATCCATGTTCTTGGAGGACAAGAGAGCCAGAAATTAACCTCACTTCAATCCAGAACTTGCCAGGAGACTTGCTGACCTGAGGCAAAGCAGTGTAGAATAGAATGAACTGTCCAGTGGAATTCAGTCCCATCCCATGGCTTCCCAAGAAATGATGTCAGCTTCCAAGAGCTGTGTAGAGGAGGAGGGCTCAAGCTCAACTAATTGACTGCCCTTGAAAAGAGCAGATACTGGCTGTAAGAGAGAATGAGAGCAGCTAGAAGAGGTCTTCTCTGTGTTTGGATCATCTCAGCATATTAGGCCTACCTAGGTTGATGGTTACTGATGAGAGCTGCTTACTCAAGTGACCTAACATATAGGGACCCGGTATGGAGGACTGCAAGAAAACATCTGTGACTTCTTGTGTTTAGCAAAATGGATAAAAAAATCAGGTCTAAACAGTGTCTGAATGATAGGCTGTAGCTGAGGAGAAACTGTAGTTATGAACTTCTGTGGGAAATAGACAACAAGGCAGAGATAGAACACCATGTGCAGAACCAGAGTCATCACACACAAGTTTTTTGGAAACAGAGTGAAGTCCAGCACCTTTCCTTCAAATTAAACTACTCAGCAGGAAAGGATGAGTTGGAAGTCGATTTTGATTGAATTCACTTGCCAACTCATGGCACATGTTTTGTACCTTTGTGATGAAGACTTTTTTTCCCTTTCCTCCCCTCAGTTCCCTGAAGAGACTCCAATAAAAGTGATGACTCCAAAATGAAGACCATGTACTCAGGGATCACATGCACGAGAAGAAACAACCAAAGCCCAGACTTCTGAAGTGCAAGGGTCTGTAATCACCAACACAAATGTTGAAGAGGGATTTCTTTTCCTTTAGAGAGACATGGTAACACAGATCGTGCTACACTTAGGTCACTAAGTTATATTAAAAGTCTTGTCTCTCTCCTCTACAACAGATGCGTGCTTTCATTAAGGCTTTCCACTTTTGTCACTGCGTTGTAAAAAAGACAACAAACAAAAAAGGTTAAACTGACAGAGAAAGTAACATCTCACTTTCTTAAAAACACAGGCTTCCATGAGCAATCAAGCAGCTATTTCCAGTCCCAGATCTCCAAGCCCTTAGGTTTCCCTAGTCATCTTCCGGAACTGTGTGCTCTAAATGGTATTTTCTGCAATTATGAGATTGTCACTGGAGAAAATTGGGATGCCCCAGTCTTTAAAATGTATTTAGCCAAGTAGTAATTGACGAACAGCAGCTTGTAGGTGTTTACTGCTGATTTATGTGTTACTCCTCCTTTGTTCAACTGCTGTAAAAAGATCGCGTATAATTTAAAACTTGATGGATGTAGACGTAGAAGAGCAAGAGGTATGAGAAATTGTTACGTTACTGCTAAAATGATTGAGAGCATGTGATTACGGAAAGCTCCATAAAATGCTGAAAAAACCTGTGATTCGGTAAAGCAGAATAATATCCTAATAAGGTCCCAACATCATGTTGTTCAACTTGATACTGAGTTTCTTTACTGAATGAAAAGACACACAGGAGAGAGTAAAATTTTCACTTAGCTCAAAACACCAACTAAGCCTATTCCTCTCTTTTCCGCACTGCATATAAACCCAGTTATCAAATCTAAAATAGCACCTGCTGTTTCTTTTTAGTTGGTTATATCAGTAAAAGTACATGAAACTTTAAAATTTAATGAATTTAATAGTTTTGGGACACTACAATATCAAGAAATGTCTGGATGTTTTGCAGTAAAAATTTAAGAAAGTGTTACTTGTTTTAAAATAAGCCAGAATAAAGTTATTTATCAATACAACTCAGCTACACTGTTTTTATTTTACTCTATTATTAAAAATTTTGATGCAGCATTATTACTTCTTAGCTAGACTGGATGGCTACAATCAAAATGAATTTTCTGCCTCAACTCATCTTTTTATTCCAGGCATTTCTAATTAGGCTGTTCTCAGGAATGGAAATCTGCAAAGAATGCAAATGAAAAGATATTTTCTCTCATATCAAAGAAAAGAAACCATACGTGTACAGTCTCAAAAACCCCAATATGCCAGGCAAGGCAGCAATCCCAAGCACAGAGGTTCATTACCATTCCAGACAGTTCAGAGTTACTAGTGCTCAGACCGGGGCTTCGAGACTTCGCATTAACACTTTGCTTCAGCATCCAAGAACAGCCTTGCTCTGGAATCAGTTGAAAATACTCTGCTGGCACAACGTAAGCTGGTACATACACCAAGCAGTTCCTACTCCCTATTCATTCCAAAGCAGCTGCCTAATACTCAGTCCAGGTATACACTGTAGATAGACAAACCAATCAATTTTCATGTTGGGCAAGATCAGGAGGCACACCAACTAGGTC
This sequence comes from Ceryle rudis, assembly GCA_033439905.1. Taxonomy (NCBI): domain Eukaryota; kingdom Metazoa; phylum Chordata; class Aves; order Coraciiformes; family Cerylidae; genus Ceryle; species Ceryle rudis. The sequence continues at coordinate 31,527 of JAAGNO010013675.1, read as the reverse complement.
AGCTGAATATAGGAGCTACTGCAAGGAGATGGAAAGTCATACTGTGCTTGGCTATTGCAATCCACACTTGACCTGTTCTTTATGATCAGCCACCACAGTTAATCTTCATCATAGCTAACTTAGATGTCTGAAATTCAGGGCTCTGAATTTTGAGCTATTGTTATCACCCTGAGTGTACCTTTAAGTTACAAGACCTACACAGAAGAAGTCAGATCCACAAGCAAGACCTGCTGCCTGGTGGATGTACATCAATCCACTCAGATAGTAGTCAGGCCCAGTGACAAGTAATTATGAATTGCACTGTCAGTTAACAGGAGTGACTCTGGTTTGAAAAGGACAATCTGATAGCTAACATAGGAACGGGCTCATCATAAATCATGCAGACTAGCAAATCAGGCAGCAGAAAAAGTCATAAATCTTGAACATCTCTCAGCCTTTGGGAAGAAACACCTTTTGATGTTGAAAGGTAAGCTATACTTCACCAGCTTCATATTTTTCTAAGAAAAACAGAAATAAACCAGTTTGACAGAGACAAAACTGTTGCACCCTTAGGGATTGATTAGTTCTTGTATGCATCCAACTGTCACTGTACACAAATGTAGATGTCCAAGTGCAGATAACAGAAAATTCAGAGACTATGTCTGGTGGGAAACTACCCGAGAGAGTAAGGGACAAGTTATAGCACACAAGCCTTTCAATACGTTTCACTTGTGCAGCATTGGTGTAGCATCACTACAAATCACAGAATGAGCGTGGCCCAGAACTTCCTACAGCCTTCCCAGAGGCAGGTGTGTGACACATCTGTACTGTGCCAGCAGTCCTGGCAACAGATCGACACTGCAGCGTATATCAAAGAGGCAGTCTTATTTGGCACGTTTCCTCCTCAAATTCTGCTTATTGTTGAACGTTCCAGGTAACCCTGCTCATCCCAGACACTTTTTACAGTCAACAGAGAATAAGACGTCGAGAAGGTGACTTACCTGGCCTCTTTTAGGTGCCTGTCTTAGAATGGTGGATCGTGCCTTGGACTTCGTATTTCTCCCCCTTCACTATAAGTAAGTGAATTGCCTCAGATGAATTAGCCAACTAGTTCAGACTAAAATGTCAAGTCCAGACTTCTAAGTTACATGAAATAAATATGGCCATATGTTTTGATTAAGACGTTGCTTAGATTAATGGAAACAAAATTTACATTTTAATCAGCATTCAGAGGTTATCACCCTATACATATATACATTTTTTATCAGTGGAAATGTAAAGGAAACAGCTTGTCTCAAGGAAAGAGGCAAAAAAAGCATATTCAGACATTTGACTCAAAATATTGTTACCGCTAATAGTAACACTATAAAGGAAAGCAATTTAGAAATTGTATTGTAAGTACAAAACCAGTTATAAACAGCTGAATGTTGATGCTTGAGGAAACGTAGAAACACAGGGAGCATTATTATTAGAATTCGAGTAGTCTGTAGACAAGATATTTTTGAGCAGTACTGTAATTCAAAACAGTAAATGTGAAACAATTTTCAGACCTATTAGTGGCTATGAGCTCCTCACAATTAATGACATAATTTTTAAGGACTTTACAAGAGATAGTACAAGACAGGAGACAATCTAAAAGAATCATAGCTCAATTAGCAGGAATTGAAAATTGAGCTGTTATCTTCATGTCTAGAAGAAAAAGGTTTTGGATGCACAGTTATGGAGGCATTAACACATCAGATTAAATTTTAACAAGAATAATAGCAATAGACAGTGGTGGTACAAAACACATGCTTGGCCATTCTAAATAGAAGTGGAAGGGGGCGGGGGAATCATCCCCCCAAAATTATTAATTAGCTTTCAAACTGGAGTAGTTTCAGAGTCTGTGATAAATTAAAGGACATGAAAACATTTTAAAGCAAAATGTGCTGAACTAATACTTACAATGTTTTTCAACATGTTATGTAAATCTGAGACTTAAAATGCTCTCTCGTATACTTGGGGGATGAACAAAGCAAGCGGTTGCATCTTCACACATCCTCTGAACTGATTCACTCCTTATATTACCTTGAAATTTCCTATAATTTGCTACTCTGATCTCCATAAGGGTAGAATGAGATGCATTAATATGTCATTTCAGAGAAAAACACAGAATAAATTACAGTATGTAGCTGATCTGGTCACTAAAATGCAAGTAAAAATAGGCAGTCAGGCAGATCTGAGATTTCAAAGAAAAACAGAAAGCAGTGTCTAATCTGCACGAGCAATATCCAAAAGCCTATCCCACATCACAAGGAGTGACTCAATGCCAAATGGAGTAAGACCTTGCTTCTAGATACAAAACTGTTGGGGATTTCTTTAATAGAGAACACTTAAGTAATCATGTTTGATGGGTGAGGCTGCATCGTTTATCAAAAATCTATGGTAAAATTTAATTTTCCATGTGAGTCAAAGACAGCAGTGGCAGCACTGCTTGTTGTTGCTGATCTGTGCCTGTTGATGCCTTCTGAAGTGGAAATGATGGATGCCACATGTTCTAGCTGTGATTAAATTTACTTTGACAAAGCAGCATGGAAATCTGATTTTCAATAGACCTTTGCATTTCACCCAGTGCTGAGTAAACAGATACACAACATAATGCTATATGGTTGTCAAGCTGATGGCTAATTCATTCTGCCAGTCCAATCAATCTATCCATTAAAATATTACCTGTCAATAGCAAGTAGGTTCAGCTTGAAAATTGCATGAGAACGGGAACCTGTTTAGAAGTAAGCACTGCCAAAGCTGAATGCATCATAAAACTATTTCTCCAGGTCCTCCCAACAGCTTCAGTCAGCCCCAGTAACGAGGTCGGCAGAAGATTTTTGCTTCAGCATACTCGACTCTTCTCAAACCTGTCACCATCCAATTATGCCATAGAATGAAGGTAAAATGAACCCAAACCCTCTCTTCTTATGTTACTGCTTGAAGAGAAGGAAGCAGAAAATTGCATTAAGAATACCGCTTATCTCAATGCTATTATCCCAAGGTTCAAAAATACTGTACCTACGCTGCCTTCAGAAAGATACATTCTTCGTAACTTGACTGATAGGGAATAGGAGTTGGCAAAACACAGTGACAAGATATCTTTGAGTGCCCTGAGCTCAGGCAACCTTACATAACCTTTTTGCTTTCCCCTTCATTGGAGGAAATGAGGATATTGCCCACTAATCTTTATCGGCAGCAGTTCTGTGGACATTCCTGCCCTCTTCGCAGCGCCTGAGCTCTCCTGTCAGCTGTCGTAACCACACATGCGTGATGCTCCCAATATTGTCTCTGCTTTCAGCATTCAGCTCCTCACCACAGAGCAAATCACCATGGCAAGTAGTATGAATATATATTGACTATAACCTACAAAAAAGCAAGAAGTCTAAAGCATCAGTGTAATGATTTTTTTAAAAAGGTTTTTGTTGTGGGTTTTTTGTTTGTTTTTTAAGAAACAAAGCAAAACCAGAAGGATGTCTAGAATTACAGTATGGTTGCTAAATTTTAAAACAACCCTCAGCCCTTTGACAGTGTCAAACAAAGCAGAAATTAGAGAGGGTTATTTTAAGATTAATTGAAGCATGATGAAAAGAAAAACATGCTAATAAGCACTAGAAACCACTTCCTCTTCTTCCTATTCCTCTGCTATTCAGACCTTCAGAACTTCTTAAGAAGAAGAAATAAAATTCTTTCTTAAATAAGAAATAATCTTATTTAATACAATCTCCTTCCTAAGAGTAAGAAGAAAAGAGAAGATTTAATTCAAATTACACCAAGAGAAAACCAAAAGCTCTTGGCTTACGGTCACATAATTTAACAGGAGTTGCATCCAGTGCTTGGCTTTGTCAGAAAATCATACTGGAATAATGCTTTTTATATACAGAAAAAATAAAAAGATCCTCCAAGTTCTTATAAGTTTATGCAGGGACTTATGCTGTAAACAAAAGACAGAATGAGTCTGTTGTCATCCTCGCCAACACTGCCCTCCAGTCCAAACCAGAACTATACCAAGACAGGTTCACTGTCCATAGCCTTTCTTAACACAACATTCATCATAAGCAGGAAGGTCAAGGCACTGAAGAACACTGAAAAATTACACCAACTGAAAATAACAATAATTAGTATCTCAAATTTCATCAAGATCAAAAATCTACCAGTCTGCTTATACAGTACCATTCACACACAGAACAAAATGACCAAGTCTTGAACCTAAGTATTATTTTGCACTTTTGAGAAAACTACTTCAGGCCTGAAACATGGTAGCAGCATGTTTGTGAGCAGTACATCCCTATCTGCATCATTTTGAAATACCTGCTTTTCTGTTTGCTTGTGGTTTGACTGGTGTTGTGTTATTTAGAGCTAAAACATTAAATTCCACGCCAGAACACGTCCACAATCCACCTACTCAACAAGTCTCTAACAAGGACAGTGCAAGAGAAAAATCATACATATTAAAACAGTCTTAGAGAAAAGTTGTAAAAGTTTTCCTAAAGGAAGCTTCATCTTGACATAAAAACTTTCAGAGCTTAGCGCGCTGATTCAGAAAGATGAACAGACGAGCCTAAGATTTAAGCCCAAATCCAAAGCAGAAAGTTTGCTGTAAATACCCTTATTCGTGAACAAAACCAGATGTTATTACAATTTATTTAAAATTTGCTGATTATGTTTTGTGACTTGTTGAAAAAACCAGCTGTATTTATAGAATTTATGTCAAACTTCTTTAAAGCTGCTGAAGGCACATCCACATCAAATAATGCATTACAGGACGCAGATGCTTAAGGCAGCTCTGACCCACTTTTGAAGAATGAGGTGGATCAGCATGCCTCTTGCCATACTGTAAATTTTCTGTGCATTCTGATTAGGAAGCTTGCTTTGTTTTCAGCTAGTTCTGTAGAAATCCTTCTTTATCCAAAGTAGGCTGAGGTTAAACCCAAGCATTAATTTACCGTAGCCAAAGTAGTCAACACAGCTACAAACAGCTGTAAGAAACAAAAGTGAAGAACTGAAGGAAAAAGGATTTAGCCTACTGACACCAAGATCGAATCTGAAAGCTTTCTCTCCCCTTTATCCAGGTGACTTCAACACGGACTATGAGACTTTCTGCATGCCCAGTCCTAAAAGACAGCCTTAACTACAGAATGCCAACTCCTAGTAGCATGCTCTCACTTTCACAGGTAATGTTCTCTTTGCACTCCTCTGGAGGTTCAGACAGAATTAAGTGTCTTCCCTTGAAAAGTATTTATTACTTCTCCCCCCACCCCCATAATTTAATTACTTTTAATATATTCAGGAATCTGACCACTCTGTGAAAATAACTCCTTGCTTCCTCTGACACACAGGAGTTCTATGTCAAATTAGGCACCAGCTCTTGAGTAGGTAATCAACAGCTTCCCATTTCATTTAGAGATGAACTCTTTCAGCCTCCCTCACCTACATAAATCAATGCACACATATCAATCTGAAGAATCTCCATCCTCTGAAGTTTACACTTCATACCTGTGTACATTCACAAACATATCTGGAACAAATATGTAACTGGGAGAAACTAGAGAAGGTCTCCATGGAGTCCCTCAATAAAACAAGGAACACCAGTCATTAACTGCTGACTCTCCTCCATCTGGCTAACGGAATAAAGGAAATGACTCCTGGTAATGATGAGCCAGTGCAAGTTGCATGTCTCCAAGATGGCCCTGCGTGCTTGTTTGATGGGATAACAGAATAAATGCGCTTCAGAAACAACGTCTTGTGGGCAAACCTGAGAACCCTGCTTTCCCACACCCTTTAAAAGGAATTACATCCTGGAATCACAAAGTCTTACTGCTTTAAATAAGGAACTCAAAGTCACTCTCCATCCATCCCAGCTGCTGGTGAGGGTCCCTTTACAAGAAGCCCTATGCCAGCAGATCATTCTTATCTGCTATGCTGGTGAGATTTCCCGCCCTTTATTATACCAGAAGACTATGAAAACTGGAAAGTCTGAAGGCTATAGTTCCACATTAAGCATGTGAGGTGGCTGACGTTTCAGTGGCTAATTGATACACCAGACAGGTAAGAAGAGGGAATAGCACATAAGGTATCTGAAAATTTTCCACGAGGAAGGATACAGAAAGGGCAGTAGTCCAGCCCAGTGTCAACATGGAAGCGATATAGCATGTTCAAAGGCTTAAAGTCAGAAGTACTAAAGCATTCAAATCCATTGTCTAATTTTCATGAGATAGAAACTCATTAATTATCAGACATGTTATAAAGACTGCTGTAAAGCTTCTCAATAGAAAGAAAAGGCACAAGACAATGTGATACAGGCAAGAAGCTCCAACTGGCATGAGAGGCATGGTTTGAACAGTGCATAATTCTGTTTCACTATTAAAATATTAGACTGGATACATCTTATTTCATTTTACAGAAAAGGTCTAAGATTTTGGCCCAATAAATTAGCACTGAAACCTGAGATACTGTCATCAGCACTTACACAATTAAATATCATAATGAAAAGCTTTACTCTAAAATGCTTCAAAAAATGGTTCTTGAACTCCTGTGTCATTAATTTCAGAAGTTTCAAGAACACCTTCATGATTAAATTCCTCACCTACCTATATTTTTTGTGAAAGTTTTCAAGTTAAAATCATTGAAAACTAATTTTTGAAGAGCCAAAACCACTGGTAGAATATAGAAAATATCAAACTTAAGCTCTGGGTAAATATACAGCAAATAGGAAAGCATTAATCTGAGTGCCAAAATAGGCTCTGGACAAAAAAAAAATGGAGGCCCACAGAATACTGTTAATCATGTCTTAACCAGATTAGCATTAAAACTAAGAGATAAATTAACCAGAAGACATGAAGTAGGAGTGTTTTTCTCAACACCAACACAAACAGAACTAGCAAATTTATCTTTGACAAAACAGAAACACCTCCTGTAATTAAAGGAAAAATAGGGTAATGTTTAATGAGAGGAGAACAAAACACTATCATCAGTAGCAGATGGAAGGAAAGACGGAGGGAAGGTAAAGAAAGAAAAAAAAAAATCAGTATGTAAAAAACCTATAGATAAAACAAAAAGTTTAGACAAAACAGAAAAAAAATCCAAATATGTCATCCCAAAACATTTTCTTGAGGTAACTTTATAGAAATAAACTTACTAGAAGTAAACCTCTGAGTACAACACTTAAAAACCAAGCACATTATTCATTTGGATAACAGGAAAAAAAGCCAATTTTATAAAGAAATTTTGAGTAAGGACAAAATATTATTTTCTTGATAAGACAACTGATATAGTGATCATGCCAGCAGTACCTGTAATAATAGGTGATAGATGTTTGGACAAGTAATTTTTAATTATTCCTTCCAATTTAATTCTTGTTTGCAGCAGCATAGTCAGATTGTTGCAGAAATCAAGATGGCTACTTGTCATCAAGGGGTAAATATGTAGCTTTCTAAGTAAAACAGCATTATCCTTTCTTGAAAGACCTGAAAATTCTGATACTTCTTCTGAATTTAGAACTTTTTGCAGTTTTTTAATTTCACAAAGAATCACAAATTTGAGCTTCACTTTCAAAAAAGAGGCAGAACTTTTTTTAGGGCTCACTTAGAACTTTTTTAGGGCACACTTACAAAACCTGTCACTGACAATCAGTCTAACCAGGCACTGTGGGCAAACCAGTCTTGACTCACGGAATTCTACTTTAGTTTTCCTCCACTGCTTCTTCCTGCTCCTTTCCAGGTTCCTGTGGTCTTCTCCACAGGCCATGGTCCCTTTGGGTGTGTTCATGCACCAGCGTGGGTTCTCCACATGCTGCAGTCCCTTCAGAGCTGCACCTCCTCTGGTGCGGGTCCTCCATGGGTCACAGTCCCTTTGGGGATGTACCTGTTGCAGCATGGGTCCAACATGGGCTGCAGTCCCTTCAGGGGTGTATTTGCTTCTACACAGGTCCCTCCCTATGCAGTCCTTGTTTGGGTGTTTCTAGCTCCAGCATTGGTTGCCTACAGGCCACAGTCCTATTGGGAGAGTCTCTTCTCTGCCAAGAAGCCCCTTTTCCCAGAAGGGCTACTCCAGCTGCATCTCCAACAATGTCCACTTCCAAACCCGTCTTCCATTCCTCCTCCCCGTTCTCCAAACGTATCTCTTCACGTACATCCTCACACATCTCCTCCCGTGTCTCCTACTTCAAGCAGTTGAGGCTTTTCCTTAAACGTGTCTAAGCAGAGGGATCATGTGCTTCCCCGGTTGGCTGAAGTTCTGGCACACTATGGGGGGGCAGTTTCAGATCTGGCTTGAACTGTTCATATCTTGCACAGGGCATTCTTGGCCTTCTCCTACAAAGTGTACCCCTGGCAGGACCCTGCAACTGAAGTCCTGGCATCTATACAGCATACACTAGAATTCCAGTAGGGCACATAATGGAAACATGGAAAGGTCACTCCCAGTGGCTGTAAAGGCTTCAAATATCAGAAGACAGAAAGAGACAATTTTCTAACACAGGACACCAACTACAGCAACAATACTTGTGGGTGATCACAGTCTACTAGTAGACCAAAATAAAGAGGGCTACTGAAAGACTCAAGAGTGAATTGAGAAGATGTTCACCACTTTTGACATGATTTCAGCCATGTAATATTGCTTGGGGTTTTTTTATTTTTTTTTTTTATATTTTAAGACCCTAATTTCCATTTTAATAATTTCATAGCTAAGGATGCTTCAAAACAAATGAATAAGCTTTAGCATGTAGACTACACCTCAGAACATTTGGTATGTGCATTTTTCATTGCAAATTCTGGATGACTTGACACCAGTTCTTCTCCTACTGCTTCTAATTGATTAGTCAACACTTTAGAAAGCCAGCAACACCAAAGTAGCTTTGGAGTTGAATTTCAGAAGGGAGAGGAAGTGGGAAACAGGCCACCCAATGGTTTTATGTTGAAAAAACACAGTATAATTCTCAAACAAGCATCTTTATAGAGTTTTTCACTCTTCTTGTCACAGATCTACTGCCACAGGTAGCTGCCATTATTCTTGCAGAATTGCATACCATTGAGGTGTTGAAGAGGGTAACAAATTTGTTGTTACCTTTGTTCTAGAGAGCATGATGTGTTTCTCTGGGATAATAACAGACTTCCTGCATTGTGTTACTATGCTTGTTTTGTTTCTATTTTTTTCTGACTCTACAAGCAACCTATCTGCTCAGCTGGGAAGACTATATACAATTTACCACTACTATTGACTTTCCATGTCAAAAATAATCTGTAAATTTAAATTGCTTTTGTCATTAGGCAGTGGTAAAATATTGCTCTGAATCCATCTATAAATTCAGAAAGCAGTTTTCCAGCCATTTCCAGCCATTTGAAGAAACACAAATAATTGAACTCAGAAAGCATGCAGGTTCACTCTTCCACAAAGATTAATTTGATTCTAGATTCTACATGCCTTGAAAAAAAACCCACAAATCAAAATAATTTATCGATTAGCAACAGACTATGAAGAAGGATGAGCCAACGTTAATGCATTACCAGTGATAAGGAAACCTAGGAAATACTTTATGCCATTCACTAAGATAACAAAATAAAATAACTTTTATATCAATTTTTGCTTTGACCCGTAGCATTTTGATGGGTGGCATTGATTAATACGCTGGTTGTAGCTCTAAGTTTTCATCTGACCACCCAAAATCAACTGGAATTTTATTGTTATTCAACTACTGTCAGGCAAAACCACAGGTAAATATAAATCATAATGTTATCAAAAGTCCACAGCAGTGAGACTGAATATATATATAAAACATAACTAAAAATAAAAGTTTTGTGCAAAAACAGTTTATCAGTGATAAATAAGCAATATAGCACTGACGCTTGCTACAGGAATCAGTAAAGAACTGGCTGAGACAATGTTAGTCTGACTAATACCTTAGTTAACAGTCCACATCAGAGACCTCACTTCACTCCCAGCATTCATAACTGAACGTTTAGTCCTTCTGCTCTGCAAGGCCCTGTCAAGGTCAGGCCAGCTCCCTCAGCTACCGAGAGTGCCAGAGACAGAGGGCACATGGAATGAGGGAATTGTCACATACATATTGCTACCAGCCCCTGTATAATCTGCTCGTGACACACATCATTATCTTTTACATTAAAAGTGTAGGAAGGTCAAACAATATACTGCATGAAGCATACGCACCACACCGATCCACACACAGTAACAGATTCCGATGCGAGATACAGTTGGGTAACTCTTGGTTGTTAGTGTCGGGCAAGCTCTGATAGCTCTATCATGAGGTATTTTGCATACAGTTTCAAATTACAGTGAATTAATAGTGCGATTTTTATCAGCTGATAAAAATTAATTCTCTCATTGTCAAATATTAGTTCTCTCTTTCATCTTTAAATTCAGGCATGAAATACTTTACGCATGAGGACCCAAGTAAGACTCAGCCATAGCAAGAGCATGTTAATACCATCAGATATTATTTATGTTTTACAATTAAAAAACCCTTTCTTTTCCAGATTCTTGTTCACTCAGGACACTCAAACTTGAATCCAAATTAATATAACATTTGGCTTTAAAGCTTTTTAGTTAAGAACTTTAGTTAGATCACAGTCTCCGATTTTAAAATATAAGTGACCACACTTAGGTTTGTCTCAATTTTTAAGTTAATTAAAATAAATCAAATTAAGGCCATTGCAATTCTGAACCAGAAAGGTTAAACAAGGATTTGATCTAATTTAACTAACTCAAATTTGGCCATTTAGTGAATTCAAAGAGATGGAACCTTATTTAATGAATCTACTTTAAAAATCAATTTGGATTAGTTTTCCTGAATGTCCCCATGTAGACAAACCCCCATTCTCCTAACACAGATAAAACTATTACTGTTCTAGCCTGCACATATCGATAAGAGATGATTAGCTCTTAGGTAATAAAGTGCTGAATCAGCTAACAAATACCCCAGGAGGCAGCAAAATTATTTACCTCTGCTAGACTAACCAAATTGCTATGAATTATTATCAGCAGAAGCATGCAGAGATGGAAATACTTCCTATGGACTTTCTGAGCTGACTGTCCTGGAATGATTTTGGTTTTGTACTGATGACTGTTATGGAAATAGCAATAGAGCAACACCAATTAGTTGGCATCAGCTAAGTGTGCTCCGTGTTGACATGAATCCTGGTCAGCATCAGTGGCAGCTTTCAAAAGAGTTGCACAAACAGGTGCAAAATATGGATATTCCCAGACCTGCATTACCTCTTACACGCCCCATACTCAATAGAAGTAATCCAGCTAGTAGGAAATATTAGGTAGAGGGACCCTGAGAAGTGTATGCTCTGTAGCTTGGTATCTGCCTTGTGCTGTACGTTGAGTTTTCAGTGAAGGACAGACTCAGGATTTGCATCCACGCTTGCATAGCTTTGTCTGTTGGAAGTAACAGTTTTTGAGTTCATTGCCTGCTGCAACCCATTTTGGAGGGCAGTGCTCACCAAATTATCAGAGAAGGCATTTTAATGTCTTCTGTTCAAACTGTGGTATTGAGCCAAAAAAAGCTACTGTGGTATTGAGCCAAAAAAAGCTTCCTTCTGGGTTCAGAGGCAGGAAGTAGATGAGAACAGGACACTGCAGTCAGCAATAAGAACAGGGATATAGCCAGGGCTATCTGCACAAGCAATCCTGAGTGCAGGGTGGGCCGGACAGCTTGGCTCCCCTTTCTTCCTGGGGAATGTCCAATCACTGGACTTCAGAGCCATGCTCCACACTGAATGTTTGCTCTGAAGCCGCAACTATCTCTTCCTACTCTGCATCAGAAGCAGCTGCAGCATCCCAGCTGTGGAGATGCACTCTTACTTAGCTTTGGTTATTATCGGTACGCTGCCTGTCATGAAAACCACCACAAAGCATCTAGGTCCTATTCACTACTTAGAGGACGAAGGCACGCAACTCCAGACTGTGAATTCTGCCTAGAAGGTCAAATGTGTAAAGCTTAAGTGCTGAAAATCATTAAGTCTAGGTCCTGTAGCCAGAACGTCAAGGGTGTAGTTCAGAGAAGCTCTCCTAAGGCTGAAAATATCCAGTCTGATGCTGAGAAAATCGAATGAACCAGCCCACATTTAATGCTGGCCTGAGCAGAACTGCAGAAAGACAAAATGTAACTGATAACCAGGTATCACAATAAAATTTGATCCAGAAACATTATAGAGAATAAGTTTTTGGCTGTGGAGACAACTGACCTCACACTTCAGTATCTCTGCCCCTCTTATGGGGCCAGCATACACCTGACTGTTTGCTCTGGCTTGCTATGACCTAGACTTTATATCCAGGAGTTTCAGGACTAGCAAAAATGTATATAAAAATAGATTGTTATTTCTGTCTGTGAAGAAAGCTTTTGTAGTTCCCTAAAATGCCACTGATTCAGTTGCATCCAGTTACCTAAAGCCATAAAAATAGCTGCCTCCAATTTGACAGAAGAAGCTGTGAGACCACCAGTTGTTTACTGCAGTAGTCCTCTACAGCTCTGTCGTCGTGAGTCACTGCATAGTGTGCAGCAGGGAGCACAAGACCTCCTATATTTTAGCTACAAGCAAATCTAACAGCTGTTGTTTTCACTCACCATACTGAAAAGTAGCAAGTACCCAACCTTTCACACAAGCACATTCAAAATCAAACACACGACAGAAGAACGATGGGGAGATTTGGGAGGTTTGCGCCGGTCTGTTTGAGAAGAAGAGCACAAGCTAAGACATTTCTGTTGAGACAATTCCCAGGCAGTCTGAGTTTTCTTGCTTTTTTACTGACACATCTTCAAATACACTTTTACCATTTGCTGTCTTTCCAAAGTATGTGAATAATACCATGCTGTTTAATTATTTATATCAAAATCTCATTGTTTTGGTAGTTTCTAAACAACTGGCAAGAATTTAAGCCCAGAGAGTGGCTGTACTGCTCTACTTAGTGTTTTCTTGGTATTCTCCTCTCAAACAACCAGCAGCTACTGAATTCAAATTGCCTTTCTCTCCTTGTCACACATTTGCGTTAACGCTTCAGAAGTTCACCAGACAAATGCTTGCACAAGCCCTTGGGTGTTGAACCAAGAACACTTAATACTGTAATACACATAAACTAACACACTTGCATCCAAACACTGATTATCCTTTAAGTACATTACCCATTTCTTTAAATCACCAGACTTTAAACTCCCTCAACAGCAGGTTCTTGCTGGTTTCCTAATAATTTCCCCCAGACATTTTCAGATGTAAATATAAACAGCTGTTTTAACTGGAGGCAAGCATTAAGTAGTTTGGTGCCCATACATCTGTTTGCCCGATACCACATTTGGTGTGAAACACAGAAAAAAAAATTAATTTTTATATGCATTCTCTTATATACTAGCACTCCTGATCAAACACATGCCTCATAATTCTTTGACTTCCTAACTTTCAGTTATAATTGTTCCCCAAATATTTCGAGCATATTGATCAAATAATAAACAGTAAAATGGATTTTTCTCATAGTGAAGTATATTATTTAGTCAATCAGATCACATTTGTCTTTCAGAAATTTATTTTCAGACACTTACTTTCCTGAGAGTAACTCAGATGATGCCAAAATAAATGTGTTTTGACATATCCTCAAAAGAGCCAGAGTTTAATTCAAGGTCCATATCGTTGTATAACTACCTATAGCCTTAGCAATGCAGCACGTTACAATTCTCACATGACTGGACACAAAGCAGAGCTTTAAAACATGTGAATTGGAAGTGTGACATAACATGGGTGGTTTTGCCTCACATTTAAAACCTGTACCATCTTAGGAACTTGCACCATCTCGTGACTGTCTAAAGTTTGTATACTGCAATGAATGAATAGGTAAAAACTTCTGAACAAACTATATTCAGGAGAGAACCAAGGAAATTAACTGAGGAAAGAAAATATCTGTGTATCAAAGAGTTAGTCCCCATACTATCAGTTTAAGCTTCAGTATTAGAAGTCAGCAGCCCTCTGCTACCTTTTCATACATCAGAAAATCACCATCCTATGTGATCATTCTGTTCTCAGAAAAATTATATAACTTTTTTCACATAAACTGTCTGTCTGCATGTATGTCTGTGCACACTACGTGTAAGAAGAGCTGTTTGATCTAATCATGAACATAATTGCGAAACAAACTTTTTTTTGCCTCTGACTGAAACAAAAATGTAAACGGGAGCAATAAGGATGCCCAAATGGCTATTTCATTAACTGGATTCTTCCACGCTTCTTCAGAGTATCGTAATGACACTCACCAGTTGTGGCATTCAAGGACAGTAAATGATTCATAGCCGACTACACTGAACTAATTAAAAGCATCTTGCATAGTGCAAGATGAAAATACTGTCATCTGCTCTAAGCAGGGCATAGGTGAAAAATATGCTGCAGAAATATTTACAAGCAAGCTTCTTACCTTACCCTTTGAATTGAATACATACCAAATAAAAGTCAATGTTCCCAATGTTCACAGGGATGACAGATTTGCCATTCAGAATAATCAGATCAAAGGGAAAACAAGATGAAACTAATCTAGGAGTTTTATATTCAATAATGCTATCTGCTCTCCCACATACTACTTTTCCTTAGTAAATATAAAAGCACTTGATTATAATTACAAAAAGCTAACAACTTATTTCAGGGTATAATTTACCAGGTGTTTTCACAATTTTCTACGTTAAAAAGATCTGGTGACTTTTACTGAGACCGGTGAAAATAAATTTGGACTTTTATCATCACTTTATAGAAAAGTGAGGGGAAAAGCATCAAAGATGCCATCGAAGATGGCAGTGTATTTTCCTTTCATTCTATGCACTTGGAAGTCTAATTTAAGGATTCTCTTCTCTTTGATGCAGCAAATTGCCACTACCTTTCCTTCAAAAGCTGCAATCCTTCCCAGGTTCTGTTTGCTGCAACCAGCAGGAGTCGACCAAAGGCAACAGGCAGAGCTGATATGCTGCATGTCCTGGAGAAACAAGGAGGCGGGAGCACAAGCAATACGAAGAGTAAACGTGTTTTCCTAGCAGCAGTGTGCAATCAGGCTCGCAATTAAGATAGAAAAAGGTGTGTGCAATGCTAGAGTACTGCATGTGCTGTCTAACTTCCCTGGGAATGCTTATGAGACTAAGCAACACTTGTTCCTCATCTGCAGTAGTCTTAAAAGTACACACAGGAGGCTGGGTGAGACCATTCTGTTATTGGAAGAGAATATCTAGCAGGTGGGGTAGAAGACTCTCCACTTCTTAAAAGCATTAAAAGCACTTCTTAAAGTGATCAAGATTTGTACAACATGTTATCATTCTTTTTGCTACAGAACCTGCCTCGGCTTTCCAGCTCACCTTGGAAACAGAGGTCTCCAAACAACTTTTCAAAAATCTAAAGAAAGAACCTAAAATTCCTCAGCACACTATCTACATTGTTGCTCACTTTTTCCATGAGCTTTTGTGTAAGGCGGCACAGTCTCCACTTCCAAACCCGTCTTCCATTCCTCCTCCCTGTTCTCCAAACGTATCTCTTCACGTACATCCTCACACATCTCCTCCCATGTCTCCTACTTCTAGCAGTTGAGGCTTTTTCCGTAAACGTGTCTAAGCAGAGGGATCATGTGCTTCCCCGGTTGGCTGAAGTTCTGGCACACTATGGGGGGGGTTTCAGAGTTGGCTTCAACTGTTCTGCTTACAACAATGTAATTAGCAGGAACTTGGTCACACTTGGTGAATGAACAAAAACTAATTATGTGTCCAGTTTTATTATGCTATAATACAGGTTAACACAGAATAAATGACTGGTACTTCCTGTCAACTCTCTTAAAAATAAAAGCTATAGCAGGCAGTATGTAAAATTTAAAAGCAGGCAATGAAAAAACACAGAGGTATTTAAGATGCTCCATAAGGAACAGAAAACTGAGATAGGTAGGAGAGAAGCAAGCAAAGTAGGATACATAAGAAACCATTTTGCAGTGGTAGTATATTGACTTTTTTTTTTTCTATTTATAATCTCAGAAGAGCAAGGGAATAAAGAATGAAACTGAAAGGGAAAAGTAATATATTTAAAAGTAAAAAAAAAAAAAAACCTTATAATTTTAACATGCTTTTATTTAATAAATTAATAAAGTGGGAGTTTTTGTTTGTTTTGAAACCATATATATTTAACCATGGAAGTTGTTCCATGTATATATATATATATGGAAAAGATATTGACATATGTGTATCTGTTATTCAAAAAGCTTAGAGGGATTTGAAATGACATTATGTACTCCTATAAAATGATGGGAAGACACAATTACAACAGATAAGACAAAAAGAGCATAAACCCCTGCAGTGCTTCACAAAATAGCCTGTGACAGATGCTTATTGTGCAGCATCACCAGATGTAGGATATTGCAAAGAAGATGGTACTGGTTTGCTCCAACACACCCATTCCTGATATCCTCCATTGACACTGCTAAAAGTCAGGGAATGGGCAAATCCATTTACTGTCCCAGTTGAACTTACAGTTCAGTATGAGCAAAGCCCAGGCTTGTCGAATTTCAAACACTGTTGCTTAGATTATGACTTTGGCATTAAGAGATCGCCCCACATTCTCAGAAATTTTCAGGATCTAATTCTCATTCCCAGTTCCCCACCAACAGTTTGCTGGCCCAGGTGGGGATGACTGTTTTCTGCATGAAAAGGAAATGGAAAATCTGACCTTTTCAGGGATCATCACAAAGCTGAAAAGAGTTTTGAAACGAATGAATGCAGGAATGGCTAATACCATGCTGAAGCACGTAAATAGTAAGCCTTTTATAGGCAATGAGAAGATCTACAGAGAAGAAATTATTTCCTATCACGATAATCAACTTCAAAGTTGTAGGAAAAAGGACAATAGCTCATATGAATGCTAGGGATGTTTGGGCATAACACTCAAAAGGCTTTTGAGCCAGCTATTTACGACTGAAAATCATTAATTAATGGAAAGCCTGAAGGGCTAACAAAGGATTGATGGCAGTCCACTGAAGGCTGAAAGGCAGAACATCCCTCTCGAGAAAGGTATTTTTAGAGTTGTCATCAGAAGAGGAAAGCTGTCCAACATCACCAGCTTCCCCCTCACCCTCCTCCACTCCCATTCCCCCCAGTGCTGTTATCAGTCAGGCCAGTATCATTACTCCAGTAATCCTGCCTGCTTCCAGCCAAAGTAGATGGCAGAACAGAGGTTAAAGATGCAGAAGACAGCAGGAGACCATTATGCCAGGAAGGGACCAAGTCAGAGTCTTTACAAATCCACCTTCACTTTTGGGTCATGGATCCCTGCCACACAAGGCTGCTTATTTACAGAAAGCACATGCCTTGAGTTGAAGGGGAAAAATGTGATGGTAGTGAAACAGGATTTTGGTTTCATTATTTTTTCCCCCAGAAGTTCATTGAAATGGAAACGCAGCTGGTGCTCCCACCCCACAGATCAGTGAAGATGTCTCTTCTTCCCCTGAAGCACCAGTCATTTCTGCTGTTCAGTCAGAAAAAAAACCAGCCAGCATTCATTGGGAACCTGCAGGTCACCCAGAGGAGCCTGGGGATAGAAACAATGCAACACCAGGGCTGCATGAAATTGCAACCTTTGACAGCAGCTTTTCTCCCGGTACAGGATGATGGTGCTGGGAGAAGAGAGACCTTCCAGTCACATGTGGGGGGGGGGGTTGTGTGAGAGTTTGGCTTTCACCCAGCTGTAGGCCCCTCCATCCTCTTCTCTACAAATTCATGCAGCAGTTATATATCCACCAGGAGAGGCCAACGTGTCATTTAACAGGTGAGAGGCTTCTCAGCCAAGCCAATACAAGCAGATCTCATGTTTTATTCAAGAACCAAATGTATATTACCCTCTGAGTGCTGAATTACAGCTTCAGTCTCCAAACACTACAGCATGGCCAGCGAACTGTCCCTATTTCACAACTGCCTTTTTAATATTCTATGCAAAAGTCCCTGATACATTTTCAGCTGTAGTGAAATAGTCTGCTTGCAGCTTTGTCACACCCATGTCATAGCTCTCCAGCCTGGCAACCCTTAGACAAAGACAAGGGCCACTACACTACCAGTCCCTCACATTTACATTTGCTCCTCCTTTGTTTTAATGCACTATTCGAAAGTGTCTTTTCCTTGAGTTTTAACTCTTTTACTGATGTGTGTCAACCAACCTCAGATTGTGCTGCCCTTTAAATCAACCCCTCTCTTCACATTGCATTGGCCATCGAAGATGCAGCAAGCATGAAAGGTCACATCATCAGAATTCCTTATCTTTAATCAGACTTCTCTTTCTTCCCTCTGCTTTAATCACTTTCCATCTCATTTCAGATTTCAATGGACTTTTCCCCCCTCTCCTTCATTCTTGTTGAAGTTTTCATACCTTCTGTTAGCTTATGTGATAAAAAGCTCATCTGCACACACACACCTTTACTACTTATTCCTGTAGCTAAGCTATTTAGGCCTGCTCTGGGTTCTTCAGAGCGTAAAATCCACGGACAACAAAAAAACCCAAAACTGCACAAGTCTAATATACTCCACACGCTCTTACAGTACATTATTGAGGACAAGGAAAGGAGGCTTAGACTTATTTCTGGTAATGAACAGAAAAAAAGCAGAACATGAGAAGGCTCTGGCCAAGAACACTTGATGGACTGATGCCTTGTAAAGATCTGTTCAGATGTTTGTTACAACTGAATGAACCTAACTGTTCTCTCTTGAACTCTAGCCTCACACACAGAGCAAAATAAATGGAAGAGTAGTCTTACTAAGTCAGACCAAAGGGTATTTTAGCTCAGGATCTTCAGCAAAAGGACAAAGTCATCACAGAGAGACATGTTCTAGGGATATGCTCCCAGCAGTATGCAGACCAGCATTGTCCTGAGTCACAGGCAGAGTACCTGTGTGCTTCAACGGAGATGATCTGTGTTTTGTGACACATTTTTAGTTCATTTTACTCAACTTTGCTTTGTTTTTTGACCCCATGTAATGTTTGGAACATACAATACCCTTGATCACACAACACATGAAGCATCTCCCTTTGTTCTGAACCTACCATCTGTTAAGCATCATTTGTTGCCTACAAGATCTGGTGGAAGACAAACATCCTGAATGAGAGTTCACCTTTTCCATTTGTGCTTATTATTTCCACTGCTGAATCCTCTCATTCCAAGAATGGTAAGTCCTGGTTTACCTAATCATTCACACATGCAGAAGCTTTTCCATACCTTTTTTTCATGATTCTGCATTGTACCTTCTGCATTTCTAGTCTTATCTTTTCAAGAAAGTGGCACAGAATGATACAAGTTACAGGTTTCTGTAGTGCTACCTGTTTTGTTCTTTATTCCCCACATAATCACCCTCAATATTTGGTTTCTTTGACTACTCTTGAGCACAGGGATAATGCTTTTATGGAATTACCTGTTATAATTCCAAGATTTTTTTCTCAAATGGAAACAGAATGTTCAGAGCTCACTGACACACAAAGTTAGGAAAATTCCTCTTCTCTCACCTCAACACCTATCTTAATATTTCATACAAGAACTGAATTTCACCTGACATCTATCAGCCAGTCCCTCAACACTTTTAATCATATAGTTTAAATTAGTATTAAGTTGAACAAACATCCTTCTTAGATGTTAGTGCTCACTTAGTGGGCTCGCACAACTTACCTTACATTAAGCAGAAAATAAGACTTCAAAACAAATCCTTGTTAGCTCAAGTATTGTTACCCCTCCTCCAGTATAAGATTACTCAGCTGATATATTACTCACGCTGCTGTTGCACAGCGCTGTAACACCTCGGTGCAATCCAGGTAGATTTTTCTTTCTTCCCTCTAGGCAAATTTGTTCAGATAGGCTCAAAACAACACTAACGGCTTACTATTTTTACATTATCCAGGGAAGCCAAGAAGCATACACAGGAATCTTTTCAAGTATTCATAGATGCTTTGTTTTCTTTGTAATCAGTTAAAGATGACTCTCTGCCTGCAATACACGTCAGCAGCTGACACACCACAAGATACAGCAAAGAAGGTAGTCAGCATGTATAGGTAACAAAATACATTAGTGAGAAGATAGGTGTGCTGAGTTAATCAGTAGCTTTCCCTTCTGTGACCCTCTAAAAAGAAATAAATTATCTACCCTTCTAAATAAATAAAAAGCTATCGAAAAAATGTGTGCTGACTAGAATTTTTACTTTTATTTGTGGCATTTAAACCTTGCTTACATTTTTTCCTGCTTTTCCCTGCCACAAAGGGTGAGGAGTAATGGTTTACTTGTTTGCTTATTTATTTATTTCTTCACACTTGGGAACTTAGGAGAATATTGCAGGTTTCAAAATAATAACTCTGGGTTTAGGACCATGCCTGAGATGTCATCATCACAAGACCAAGCTGTCAGCCACTGGAATGCAAACTGCTGTCTGGGCCAGGTGCCACGGTGTCACACTGGGGTGCAGGAGCAGCCGGGCGCCTGGCAGTGCACACTCTTATTGGGCAGGTCTTGCAACCGCCCTAAAAGGATCTCAAATGATGCTCTGCTTCCCAGACTACAACTTGAATAATGGTAGATTCAGGCTAATAACTTTGGACTGTAGCAGCACACACGTTCCTCAGTCACTGTTGCCTGTACAGACATGAAGCCTTCTTCAGTTGGAGAGGGCTGAAAGGAGAGCCTGTTCATTCCTGGGCTGCTATATAACCCACTGCCCCTTTGCCAGGAGATAGAGGGGTGAGGGGGGTGGGGGGAAGAGCAGGAAGCAAAGGCCACAAACTCCAGAAAACACTAAGTTTTAGGGAGAAATCAGAGCAGCTTCTGCTGCTACATATTCTTTTCACAGGAGAGGTGGCAAAAAAACCTGAAGCCTAAAGCAAAAGCCCAGCAATCTAGACCTGCAGAGCTGCCAGGGCAGATAGCAAAGAGAAAGCAGGAAACGGCAGAACAGTAAGAAAATCAGTCCTGAGCAGGGCAAGAAAGATGATTTAATTTGAACTGAGGGAAAAATTAGGAAGAAGAGAGCTGGTTTACATGCAGGATTGTCATAGACAGCAAGTCAAAGTTCCAATAAAACGAATCCACACTTGTCCCTGGATGTAGAAACCAGGTGCTATGCAATTGCAGCGGAGCATTCACAACCCCAAGCCTTTGAGCCAGCTCCCACAGGCAGACACATCTGACATCTGTAAAAGAGGTTTCACATTTGTACAGTCACAGCTGAGTCTGGCCAGGCAGTGGACACAGAAACTGAGCACGGCACACCATCTCTCTGCACCATTCCCATGCTCACCGCTGCAGTACAAAGACACATGACAGGCAGAGGTGTCTAGAAAGGAGTATTCGACAGGCATCACTCGGCTGGCACCCAGCCAGATGTTTGGCTCAGTGTGAATTTCTAAAAATATCAATGAACATTTTTTTGGAAAAAATTGTATGTTCATGCATCACATCACATTTTAGCTGCTGGACAAAAGCCTAACTGCCCTGCCACCAGCAGGCTGTGTTGAAATGGAAATCCATTTTACAGATTATTGAAGTATTAAGACATGCAGTATTTGTGCTCTTCAAAGCTTTAAAGGGTTGGAAACTGTAGGGTACAGACAGATATCTTTACATTCAGGTTAAGATGCAGGCTGCCAAACTGAAGGAACAAGTTTCCATCTCTCATACCAGACTTCTGCATCTCCAAATTCCTGAATCAGTGTTGCTAGGTGACATCCCAGTGCTACAATGGATTGTGCAACAGGTCTAGTTTGATGCACGTGGTCCAGCTTTCAAGGTAAGGAAATGCAAGTGAGTCCCGAGAGAGGAGCCATGGTGGGCACACCCTGTGAGGGTCAACCAGTTCTGCAAGAAATGCCTGTACTCACCACAAAGGGAATGGCATTAAATAGATCCTGCTGAACTGAGACATCTGAAACTCCAGTAAAAACTACGTCTGAATCACAGAATCGTTTAGCTTGCAAAAGACTTAAGATCATCGAGCGCAACCTAATACTGCCAAGTCCACCACTAAACGACGCTCCTAAGCACCACGTGAACCTAATACCTTTTTGTCACTAACAACATTCCTATTCTTAGGTAGACATTAGAATGTTTATCCTATTTTTATGTCATTTTACTTTTCTGTTCCGAGAACAGATATGAAAAAAGACAAGTCAGCATCACCCTCTGACCAGTTTTCCTTTCTTCATACTGCACACAACTACAGTACCAAGGTACTATTAGTTTGCTGCCTAGAGCTGCCCAGAGAAACAATCTTCAGTTACAAACCCTTAAGCACAACTGATTTTGATGCACGTCTAAACCAAGGTTGTTACTCTCAACAGATGCTGAATTTGTTTAGTCCCTCTGTCTACAACGGGAGATGGAAATGTCCACAAGCAGAACACCATGTTTGCAGAGAGGTGCTGATTTCTGTAGGTGTCACCCAGATGTTATCTACTGAAACAGATATACTGTAACATCATTAAAAAAAAAAATAAAATAAGGCTGCTTCTTCTGTTCTTAAAACACTATTCATGGAAACCGTGTCTCTCCTGGATATTCAGTGACTATGCTCACCCGGGCAATGTTAGGCATATGTAAGAATAAGACAGAGATTGGGCTTCTGGATGTGTGGATTAGCTTTTAAGAAATCTTCCATATCCTCTTGACTCTCTGAGTTCCTGGTTCTCAAAAAATCTGGATTAGGGCAGCCTTACACTTGTACACTCTTACTTTAGAAAGAAAATGACTTGTGGTATTTCTCTTTGGAGACAGACTAGTTATAAAACCTGCAAAACGCAGTTTTAACTTAACCCTCTGAAATCCAGCTACTGCATCTTTTACTGGTTTGTGTAGCTTCTTGCTTGTGAGAGCTTTGAAACATCACAGAATATCCACAGATAAAATGGCAAGTAAATACCAGAATGATTTCAGAAAAATAATTTTCCTTAACATGAGGTTCAACTGCTCTGATGTAACCTTAATTTCCTCATGAAAGTAATAAAGTGCACCTTGATTTTATTACAGTTGTTCTTTAACAGGCTGTGTAAATAAAAACCAATAAACATTTTCTCCCCACAGCTATTAACAAGTAACACTTTAAAAATAAAACAGTAACAAAAGGAAGAAAATTAACTACCTGCAAGTGAATAGGGAAAAAAGCCATTAATGAGACAGGGATAAGGAAATATTAGTACACCAAAATTGTCTACCCAGGACAATTTCTTTCCTCTAAGTGCTTCAGTTAGCCCTTGTTAAAAAAAAAACCAAAACAAAACCCACAACAACAAAACCCACCAGAAAACAAACAAATGAACCAAAACCTGTTTCTATTCTCTAGTGTGTAAGTTTAAAAGTCAGGCAATACCTTGCAAGTTGTTTACTAGGGAGGAAACTCCAGAGGCTGGAGTTTAGATCAGGCTGAGCAATGACTAGCAGGGCAAGAGGACAGGTTGAAGAGCCTTCTGTCATTCTGCATTTCTTCTCAAGATTGAAATTCTCTTCTCTGCTCTTCCTCTGGTTAATAAATATGTAAATACAACCTGGTGGCAGAAGTATAGAGTGTGGGAATTAAGTAAGACTCATGGTGAGAGCTGGAGAAGGCAGTTACACAGCAGCCAGGCTACACTAATAACCTCTGCTCTCAATGGGTATGGTCTGCTGCAGAACACATTTTGATAGAAACCTACTAAAATAGTACGTGCAGCCACAGCTTCACTTCTAATGTCCCAGCATAGATCAAAAAGAAGGATTCAACTAAGCCAATGATGGAGAAAAACTAATTTCATGGTAAAATAATTCTAAAATGTATTTAAGGTACATTGGCAAGGCTACTTTAAAGGGAATCTGCATTACAAAACACGTAAGGGAATTGAAGACTATATTCTGATGTTCTCCAGCTGCTAAAAAAAATAGTTATTCTTTATCACTTTCTGACTATGGCATTTTATATAAACAATTTTCTGGGAAGAATACGTCTTCTTTTCTTTGCTGTATTGGTTTTATTTTTAAAACAGAATAGGAAGAGCTGCTGATTCTCTATCATCTAGAATTTCTTCTTCCCTCCCAGAGGACACAGAAGAATACAATGGAGAGAAAAA
Source organism: Ceryle rudis (assembly GCA_033439905.1). Classification (NCBI taxonomy): domain Eukaryota; kingdom Metazoa; phylum Chordata; class Aves; order Coraciiformes; family Cerylidae; genus Ceryle; species Ceryle rudis. The sequence goes on along the minus strand of JAAGNO010013675.1, from coordinate 7,447 downwards.
TTGAAAATAACATTTTAACTAAAAAGGCAACTGTCCAAATGTGAATCTCAGCACCTGCTTGCAAGAAGGGACTTAGAACAAATGTAAAATTGTGTTTGGCTTTCACGTATGACAGTATCAGGAGCCACTGCAGAAAATTTGCCAAAGCAGCTCTAACTAAAGACAAGAAATGGAGAACTGTTCTGCACTCCCTGCTGCAGCAAAATGTTTGCAGGAAGAGCACCTTCATGTTAGGCAAAAATGGAATAGCTAAGTTTTCAAACCTGTGCTTCTCCAAGAGCAAAATATTAGATATTTGAACAATACCTGGGATCCTGAAACAAGGACATTAACTTTTGACTAGAACAGAGAATACATGAAAATATCACTACACATCATAGATTGATACTGTTAAAAAACAGGTAAAACCCCACAATTTATTAATGATCACACTGATAGCACACAAGTATTTTAAACAGAAGTGCAGCATCATGTTTTTCAAAAAGCAGAATTACAAGCAAAAAAAAAGAGCTAAGACCAATAGAAATGTAAATACATTTAACAAACAGCTTAATTAAAGCACACAGTGCCACCAAAAATCCAAATTTCTGGTTAATGCAAATATATGTTCATAACACCAAATTTCATTACAAAATTATATATAAAGAACATTTTAAACATAGTATTTTTGTCTCATTTATGTATTTAGTAACTGTAGAAGCAAGTCCTTTGGCCAGAGATAGCTGATTTAAAAACACATTATTCAAATTATAACATTTTGCTATAATTGCAAGGTTTTGTTATTATTAAACATGATGCTACTAGCGTAACTTGGATGTGACAGTGAATTTGTGGACTAAAGTCAAAAAGGAGTATTCATTTAATTCCCATAGTTTAAAAAAAAAAAAAACAAACCAAAACTGAAATGGATCACACATGAAAATAAATTTGTTCATTTTCATTTCATGCATAATGTGAAATTAAATGGTCAAAAAATGAAGGATGAGCACAATATTACACCAACTCAATTATCAATTCTTTAACGGCTCTTACTGGTATGCAAGATATATTTTGTTGCATGGAATTCAGAATCATTTATAAACCCCGTGGCCAGTTGCTCTTCAAAGGCTCTGTTTGGTTAGAAAGAAGATACAGAAGAGCAGCACAACAGAAGGAGTATTTTTCTTCCCTGTTTTTTAAAATTTTTTGTTTCTACCATTCTCTTTTACAGGCACAAGCCTATAACAAAACTTATCCTGTCACTTTCTTTACAGCTTTCCTCATCATGTCAGATGCTGGAAATAGTTATGAAGGCAGACTCATAAATGCCAACCTGTACTGCATCTTGACACGTGTGATGTGATCTGCACTGCAGCCAAATCAACCTTCATTTGATTCTTGACACTGATCCATGTCACCTGTCCAAGGAGCTCCACTGGTCACTACAGCAGTAAAATACAATCATCTCTATTCACAATATCCCCCACCTAGCCACAGAACTTTTTCTTCCATGTTTTTCTTGTTTCTCAGAAGAAAATTTTAAGACTATGATTATTTTTACACTTAAAGATTATTATTAGCATGATGGTTTTCATACCTCTAAGGGATTTCTCGGGTGCTAACAGACCCTTGCTCGAGCACTGTCTTAATCCATGGATTGCGTTTGTCATGTCTTATCTGCTTCTGCCAATATTCTGTATTCATTTCCCCAGCTCCTGCTCTAGTCCCTGTTTGCTCTGCTAATGGACTCGCTGCCACAGCATACGTAAAAGTAATAGTAACATGATCAGGGAATTTCTAGACCCAAAACGCAATCTTAAAATGTATCGCTTTCTATACTGTGCTGTTACTATAGCAAAGAAAGTTCACAGCTGAGATAATGTCGAGAGCAAACAAAGAAACCCAAAAGCCGAAACTGGACATTGAGGTGTGAACATCAGATGTATCTATATGCAAATCTTTTATCCATTTCTAGCTGGAATGCTGAGGACTTTTTTTTTAAAAAAAAAAAACAACAAACAAACATACCAAGGAAAAAAAAAAAAAAACCAAAACCAAAACAAAAAACCACCATCAACAACAACCTTGCATTATTGTTTCTTCTGAATTTTAATCATGCACTTCATCTAATGAGAAAATACATCATGTGGATGACCTTTTATAATTAGAATGATTTATAAGCAGACTAACTACCCTACAGAAAGCACCTCAGGCCCTGTCCGTTGTGGAGCTTTACTTCTGGACCACGCGACTGAGTTGAACAGTGGCCCTAGGCAAAGTAATTAATCTCACTTTATCCCAACTTCTCTCTAAGAGGTGATACCATTACTCTTTTACCTCACAGAATCTGTGAGCAACAGTTGCTAAATATTCTGAAGGTGAAATTTTGCATTAAAGGTCTTCTAAACCCAGTGGTAGCCCATGATGGCCATTTCCAGGTCTCCTTGTGGTACAGGAGAGAAGTCACACGGCTCTTACTAAAAACTAATGTGTTTCAAACCAAATGTTTATGAAGGGAGAATCATCATATGCAGCTAAGGAAAGATAGATAGAACTTGCTAAAACTGATATTACGAAAAAAAAAAGTACTCTTAAAAAAGTAACTGGGGAAAATACAAGAGACTTGAATAGGCTTGTACATATTTAAGCAGAACTTGTTTTCTATTCACCCTCAGAGGCATGTGATGATGACATTTCCAAAGCTAAATTAACATGGCCAACATTCTGCAATGTAAATAGGCTCCTATTGATTAAATTAAGCACGGGGAGAACTTAAGCTGTTTTATCTGACCATCAGTGAATGTTTTGCTGGCTGGAAATGTCCCCAAAGAGAAACAGAAGTGCTTGGAATCGATACTGTCCAAACCAATTTTTTTCTCACTGTTATCAAGGACAGCCCTGTAATTGAGAAGCAATTCCCTTAAACTGTCCACCACAGTACACAGGAATGAGAATCTAAACCAGCTTCTCAGAGATACACTTTGCACCTTGCCTGGTGGTTTTGAGTCATGTTATCACCCAAGCAGACCCTTAAGTCTATAATAAAAGGCTTCACTGCAACTGAATCTTATTTGCTGGTGCAAAGAAAAAAAGCCTTTCTTATTTACCTAGGTTTAAACAGGCGTTATCCTGAAGAACTCAGGACAGATTAGATAAAGGAAGTCAAATTAGTCTGTTTTTTTTAGTTTTGTAATAACCTTGATATCTAGAAAACTCTAGCTACACTGCAGGACTAGATGAAATTTATAATCCACAGAGATAACACTGCATATCGATCTGCCTAATAACTACTGCGATGTTTGACTCGAGACATCCTGTCTCAACACACTCCAAAAGCATATTCGGTTATTTCATTACAGCAGTAGCTGTGACACGTCCTCACAATGTACCCATTCCCCCTGTGGTCCCATCACAGACATCCCTCCTTAGATAGGAGGTTTGCAAAACATTTTGTGTGCTGGCCTTATTTTTGTACCTCCTCACTCTCTCTGTATTTATATCGAGGTGGGAAACAGTTCTCCCTACCCAAAATTCATGAGGCTTCAAAAAGAAAATCCTCCTGAAATTCAAATTACAGTAAGATGTAAAAATGGTTACCGACCAAAACGAGAATCAGAAAGTTCACCTTCAATTTCTAAAAGAAAATTTACTGAGTTGAACAGCTTTACCACAGGCTTCTTTTCTTTTTTTCATTGTTTTGTTTTAAGATCTAATTTATGAAACACGAACTGTTTTATAAATCACTTCTAAAGTTCTCAGAATTTGAAGTTACAAGTCATTGTATTAGAAATAAACATTAAGGTAGAATAGAAACAGAAACGAGGTAAAATTATATTCAGCTTCCAGTACAGTACTCGAAAACAACTGTATAACAAATGTTTGAATCAAATTATTTTGTCCCCCGTGAGCTATTTATTAGAACTACCACCTATCTTGTCAAAAACTATTGATTATTTTGTAAGTTTCATGACTGAACTGCTACATTTCAAACACAGTAAATGGCAAATGATTTTTGGTGTGTGTGTTCCGCATTGAGAAGCTGTTTTTGTATTAGTAGCTAAATTAAACACATATATATATTAGAGCAATTTTACGTATAAAACTGATGCATTTCTGTCGTGTATCTCGGAACCTGGAAGGGCACACAGACAGGACTTCTCAGAGTAATACAGCACAGCAGCTTGGAAGAAATAAGGCACTGCGATTTAGCCATTTTATTCATTAATACTTCCAACACCCTGCAAACCTGCTTCTTCTCACCAAGCATTTGAATAATGTGTGGCTCCTGAAGTCCTGCAGCTCCTAAAAGCAACATCATCAACTTCATAAAAAGGAAAGGGGTTTTGGGTAAAAAAAATGATTGCTCACATTAGATGGTTATTTCATCTTTAAGACAGAAAGGGTAAACTATGGAAATGTTCAAGTAAGGAGACTGAACACCATGAAATGGTCTAAGACCTGTGTGATTGAGATGTTTTCCATTTATCAGGCAAGATAAACAAGGCAAAGGAAACATTAAATAGAGATCAGAAAATAAGACAAAGTTCCTCCAAGTTCAGAAAGCATGTTATGTGACTACTGTTCCGCATCAATATTCAATCAGCTGCAGGGGAAGTCCCTAGCAAAGTAAGAGTAAAGAAAAGCAGCGATTAGACACAAATAAAGTTAGACCAGTCATTATGGTTAATACCAGACCTAATGATCATTTGATATTATGATTTGGCTAGAATTGATCTAAGTCAATCAAGGTAATGCAACAGTTCTTACTCTAGAGAACAGAGCAATACATACCGATGTTTTTAGTCTAAGAATGTACACTGCTGTCATTTTAGGAGGATACCAAAGTCATAGATCTTACAGAAAATTATTTTGGAAGTTTAGGTTTCTTGTTTTAATATTTGCTTTATAAGTAAATACAGGATCAGAAACTCGTGGAAAGACTGGATAGAGCCCACTTGGAGCAGACTATGTGCATGCTAATGCAGATGCAGAGAGATATGACTTCATCTACCCTGCATGCCAAAGAAGGTTTAACAGAGAACCAACAGCATCAGATCTCCAAAACATACACCCCCACCCTGAAATACCCAAGGTAGGCACAGGCATAGCGGAAGAACAAAGTGCCTTCTGCTCCTAAGACAGAAAGGTATGCAGCACACAGGGATAAGATCAGGGAGAAGCACACAGTAAGAATCACAGAATGCTTTGGGTTGGAAGAGACCTTTAAAGGGCATCCAGTCAAACCCTTCCTGCAATGAACAGGGACATCTTCAACTAGATCAGGTAGCTCAGAGACCTGTCCAACCTGACCTTGAATGTTTCCAGGGAGAAGCCTTCTACCACCATACTCATTGTAAAAAATATCTTCCTTATATATAGCCCAAATCTACCATCTTTTAGTGTTAAACCATCACCCCTTGTCCTATCACAACAGACCCTGCTAAAAAGTTTGTTCCCATCTTTCTTATAAGCCCCTTTTAAGTACTGAAAGGCCACAGTAAGGTCTCCCCAGAGCCTGCTCTCCTCCAGGCTGAACAACCCCACCTCTCTCAGCCTGTCCTCACTGAAGAAGTGTTCCAGACCTCCAATTATTTTTGTGGCCATCCTCTGGACCTGCTTCAACAGGTCTATGACTTTCCTGTGCTGAGGACTCCAGAGCTGAATGCAGTACTCCAGGTGGGGTCTCACCACAGTGGAGCAGATCAGCTACTTTCTGAGGAGAAATGGAGTTCTTGCTCTCCAACTGCCCTGCCTTATATATCATCCAATGGATATCTTATCAGGGAAGGGTATGAACCAGACTGGCCCAGGAAATGGAAATATGCAACTGCTCCCTCTTGTTTTACATATCTTAAGTGCTATACTACTGTGTTGAGACACTTACAGAAGTGTCTCTGCTTCTCAGGAAGTCAAGATGAAGATATTATGTATGTCATTCATTCTGTCACTTGTATACAGCTTGATCTGTACACACTTCAACGATTCTTCAGAGAGGATACTCAAAAATGCTCAAATCTGTGTATGATGCGCAGAGCACTGCTAGAAGTGTGCACAAGCAGACTTTGAGGTACTGAGGGAATTTAACTGGAGCTACATTAGCTAAAAGTGCTCATGGATTTGGGGCTTGATAGAAATTTGGCGAGATTAGGATGACAAAATTAAGATTTTGACACTTAAGTTCCTCCCAGGCCCCACTTCACATCTCTCAGCCTTGCTTGGATTGAGCTCTTAGCTCTTTAAAGAGAAGAACAGAATCAACTTAAAATTAGGTTATAATTAAAAAACAGTGGCTGTATGGAGGAAGGGGAAACATTGCAAGTTTAGCAGGGTAACCAGGAATGTAAGTGAACCCTTTACTCAATAAGGAAGATGGTACTGAGTGCTGCAGAGGAGAGTTCATGAACTACTTACATTCAAGAAAGGGAATATTTTTAGAGTAATTCAGCAGACCTGAACACCATAGAGAAAGAGATGATAGTAAAGAATAAATCAGAGGCATCCTTAGAACAAGGTGAAATTTTGCTGTTCCAACTTTAAACTCTCTATTTGAAATAAATAAAAGGAAACTGAAATAGTAGCAATGAAACTACAATGAAACTCAGCAAGCATGTGGGGCAGAACCAAGGGCTCTACACTGGGAATGTTCCATTTGCAACTTTCTGATATGGAAAAATAAATCAGTAAATTGATGGGAAAAATCTAATCAATAATTAATTAGCAAACATAATGCTGGCTAACACTTTCCATCCTGAAATCTAATGCACCTATTATTCAACCAAAGGAAGATATTGTGTAAAACCAAAGGTTTTTAATCTGCTATCGTGTTTCTGACAGTCTCCACTAACAGAGACCTAAAAAAGATGATAAAACTAGGCCAAACCTGTAATGCTTTTTCCTTAACATGTCCTTCCAATTTCAGTGGACATTTCAGCTGAGGGATTTCCTGAGCCAAAGATGGTATCTTTGTGTTTAATAACCCTCAGCAGACTTTCCTTCTATCAACTCGTCCTTTTCAACACTCAAAGACTTTTAGCATAGTGAAGCATCCTCTAGCAAAAAGTTTTGCCATTTCATTAATTCACATGAATTCTTATGATGTTTATGTTGAACCTGTCACCTGCCAAGTAATCACTCTTAGTTCTTCTATTACAAAAGGTAATGACAATCATGCCTCATAAAACATGATTAAAAACACAGAAGGCTGTGCTGTGCAAGATCTGGACAGGCTGGAGAGCTGAGCAAAAGGGAACCTCATGAAGTTCAACAAGGATAACTGTAGAGTCCTACACCTGAAGAGGAATATTATTTGGTTATTAAGTTATAATAATAACCTACCATGCACCAGTACAGGTTAGGGGTTCACCTACCGGAAAGCAGCTCCACAGAGAAGGACCTTGGACTCCTGGTGGACAATAAGTTTTCCATAAGACAATAATGTGCCCTTGTGGCCAAGAAGGCCAGTGGTGTC